>WNGS01163002.1:14874225-14903995 GCA_020271785.1 Procambarus virginalis | reverse complement strand
TTTTTATTGCATGTTTCGACGTTTCAGCCGCATTAGAGCTAATGCGGAGGAGGCAACGGCAACTTGTCTGATTAAAACTAAAACCTCTCTAATCCGGCTGAAACGTCGATATATGCAATAAAAACAGGGTTTCTCTCCTAATCAATATCTTACTCGCTAATTTAACGAGGTACGAATGGTTGATTGAAAATAATGTATTTAATGTGAATTTGCAATAAATTACGCGTATACATCAGATTTGTCGCATATGAAGCGACGAATTTGGGAAGTTTGGGATATTTTGAAAACTGCAGTGAGGGTTTGGGAAAAATGTGATCCATCGCCGCTTTCAGTAATTGGCATATTTTCGTTATAAAATGTCGTAATTTCAAACTGCAAATACGTGAAGAGAGCCAGAATTTTTCTCCAAAATATGGCTCAAGGGTCGAATTTGGGACGTTTGGGATATTTTTGAAACTGCGATTGGGGGCTTGGCCAAAATGTGACCCATCGCTGCTCTCAGTATATGGCATATTTTCGGTATAAAAATTCGTAATTTCAAACTACGAATACGTGCCGAGAGCCAAAATTTGGCTCCAAAATATGGCTCAAGCGTCGAATTTGGGATGTTTGGGATATTTTAAAAACTGCACGGGAGGGTTTGGGCAAAATGTGACCCATCGCCGCTTTCAGTAATTGGCATATTTTCGGTATAAAAATTCGTAATTTCAAACTGCGAAGACGTGCCGAGAGCGAGAATTTGGCTCCAAAATATGGATCAAGCGTCGAACTTGGGTTGTTTGGAATATTTTGTAAACTGTATGGAGGGTTTGGGCAAAATGCGATCCCTCTCAGCTTTCAGTAATTGGCATATATTCGGTATAAAAGTCGTAATTTCAAACTGCGAATACATGCAGAGAGCCAGAATTTGGCTCCAAAATATGGCTCAAGGGTCGAAATTGGGATGTTTCAGATATTTTTAAAACTGCAGGGGGGGGGGTTTCGTGCAAAATGTGACCCATCGCCGCTCTCAGTAATTGGCATAATTTCGGTATAAATTGTCGTCATTTCAAACTGCGAATACGTGCTGAGAGCCAGAATTTGGCTCCAAAATATGGTTCAAGGGTCGAATTTGGGATGTTTGTGATATATTTTAAAACTGCAGCGGGGTTTGGGCAAAATGTGACCCATCGCTGCTCTCAGTAATTGGCATATTTACGGTGTAAAATGTCGTAATTTCAAACTGCGAATAAGTGCAGAGAGCCAGAATTTTTCTCCAAAATATGGCTGATGCGTCGAATTTGAAATTTTTGGGATATTTTGAAAACTGCAGGGAGGGTTTGGGAAAAATGTGATCCATCGCTGCTCTCTGTAATTGGCATATTTTCAGTATAAAAAGTCTAATTTAAAACTGCGAATACGGCAGAGAGCCAGATTTGGCTCCAAAATATGGCTCAGGGTCGAATTTTTGATGTTTGTGATATGTTTTAAAAACTGCAGGGGAGTTTGGGCAAAATGTGACCCATCACCGCTCTCAGTAATTGGCATTTTTCGGTATAAATATTCGCAATTTCAAACTGCGAATACGTGCCGAGAGCCAGAATTTGGCTCCAAAATATGGATCAAGCGTCGAACTTGGGTTGTATTTAATGTGAATTTGCAATTAATTACGCGTTTACATCAGATTTGTCGCATATGTAATGATTAATAACAATAAACTGGCAATCCTTAAAACGTGGGAAAACGACGAGATAGTCCATTATTCGTTCAAATCACACAAATCAATGTGTTTTCATTAGAATTAACTAAAATGTTCCAGATTTTCCGTGTATGTTACAGAAAGAAGATGTACTGCAAAAACAGTTCTAATGCGGCTGAAACGTAAATGCAATAATAATAATATATATAATAATAGAAACGTAAAATGCAATAATAATAATATATGCAATAAAATCAGGGTTTCTCTCCTTCGATACGGATTGTCAGTTTATTGTTATTAATTCATTACATATGCGACAAATCTGATGTATGCGCGTAATTAATTGCAAATTCACATTAAATACATTTTTTTCAATCAACAATTCGTACCTCGTTAAATTAGCGAGTAAGATATTGATTAGGAGAGAAACCTTGTTTTTATTATATATTTCGATGTTTCAGCCGCATTAGAGCTGATGCGGAGGAGGCAACGGCAACTTGTCTGATTAGAGCTAAAACCGCTCTAATCCAGCTGAAATGTCGAAATATACAATAAAAACAAGGTTTCTCTCCTAATCAATATCTTACTCGCTAATTTAACGAGGTACGAATGGTTGATTGAAAATTATGTATTTAATGTGAATTTGCAATAAATTACGCGTATTTCTCAGGAGAGAAACCCTGATTTTATTGCATATTTCGACGCTTCAGCCGCATTTGAGCCATATTTGGGAGCCAAATTCTGGCTACTCTGCACGTATTCGCAGTTTGAAATTACAAATTTTATACCGAAAATTTGCCAATTACTGAGAGCGGCGATGGTCACATTTTGCCCATACCCCCCTGAAGGTTTCAAAATATCCGAAACATCCCAAATTCGACCTTGAGCCATATTTTGGAGTCAAATTCTGGCTCTCTGCACATATTCGCAGTTTGAAATTACGACTTTTTAAACCGAAAATATGCCAATTACTGAGAGCGGCGATGGATCGCATTTTGCCCAAACCCACCCTGCAGTTTTAAAATATATCACAAACATCCAAAATTCGATCATTGAGCCATATTTTTTAGTCAAATTCTGGCTCTCTGTACGTATTCGCAGTTTTAAATTAAATTTTTTATACCGAAAATATGCCAATTACTGAAAGCGGCGATGGATCACATTTAGCCCAAACCCTCTTTGCAGTTTTCAAAATATCCTAAACATCCCAAATGGGACGCTTGAGCCATATTTTGGAGCCAAATTCTAGCTCTCTGCACGTATTCGCAGTTTGAAATTACGACATTTTATACCGAAAATATGCCAATTACTGAGAGCGGCGATGGGTCACATTTTGCCCAAACCACCACTGCAGTTTTCAAAATATCTAAAACATCATAATTCGACGATTGAGCCATATTTTGGAGCCAAATTCTGGCTCTCTGCACATATTCGCAGTTTGAAATTTCGAATTTTTATACCGAAAATATGCCAATTACCGAGAGCAGCGATGAATCGCATTTTGCCCAAACCATCCCTGCAGTTTTCAAAATATCCCAAACATCCCAAATTCGAGGTTTTAACCATATAACCATATAACCATATTTTAAAATATATCAGAATCATCCCAAATTCGACCCTTGAGCCATATTTTGGAGCCAAATTCTGGCTCTCAGCACGTATTCGCTGTTTGAAATTACGATTTTTTATACCGAAATTATGCCAATTACTGAGAGCGGCGGTGGGTCACATTTTACCCAAACACCCCAGCAGTTTTCAAAATTTACGAAACATCCCAAATTCAACCCTTGAGCCATATTTTGGAGCCAAATTCTGGCTCTCTGCAACTATTCGCAGTTTGAAATTACGAATTTTATGCCGAAAATATGCCAATTAATGAAAGCAGCGAGGGATCGCATTTTGCCCAAACTCTCCCTGTAGGTTTCAAAATATTCCAAACAACCCAAGTTCGACGCTTGATCCATATTTTGGAGCCAAATTCTGGCTCTCTGCACTTATTCGCAGTTTGAAATTACGAATTTTTATACCGAAAATATGCCAATTACATAGAGCGGCGATAGGTCACATTTTGCCCAAACCCTCCCTGCAGTATAATGTGTCAATTACTGAGAGCGGCGATGGGTCACTTTTTGCCCAAACCCCCCCTGCAATTTTCAAAATATCCCAAACATCTCAAATTCGACGCTTCAGACATATTTAGTAGCCAAATTCTGTCTCTCTGCACGTATTCGCAGTTTAAAATTAAGAATTTTTATAACGAAAATATGCCAATTACTGATAGCGGCGATGGGTCACATTTTGCCCAAACCCTCTGTTGTTTGTAAAATATCCCAATCAACCCAAATTCGACCCTTGAGTCATATTTTGGAGCAAAATTCTGGCTCTCAGCACATATTCGCAGTTTGAAATTACGATTTTTTATACCGAAAATATGCCAATTACTTAAAGCGGTGATGGGTCACATTTTGCCCAAACACCCCTGCAGATTTCAAAGTATACCAACATCCCAAATTCGACCCTTGAGCCATATTTTGAAGCCAAATTCTGGCTCTCTGCACGTATTCGCAGTTTGAAATTACGATTTTTTATACCGAAAATATGCCAATTACTGAGAGCGACGATGGGTCACATTTTGCCCAAACCCTCTGCAGTTTTTAAAACATCCCAAACATCCCAAATTTGACCCTTGAGTCATATTTTGGAGCCAAATTCTGGCTCTCAGCACCTATTCGCAGTTTGAAAATACGAATTTTTATACCGAAAATATGACAATTACTGAAATAGGTGATGGGTCACATTTTTCCCAAACACCCTTGCAATTTTCAAAGTATCCAAAACATTCCAAATTCGACGCTTGAGCCATATTTTGGAGTCAAATTCTGCCTCTCTGCACGTATTCCCATTTTGAAATTACGAATTTTTTTACTGAAAATATGCCAATTACTGAAAGTGGCGATGGATCTATTTTCTCCCAAGCCCTGCCTGCAGTTTTCAAAATATCCCAAACATTCCAAATTCGATGCTTGAGCCATATTTTGGAGTAAAATTCTGGCTCTCTGCACGTATTCGCAGTTTGAAATTACGACTTTTTATACCGAAAACATGCCAATTACTGAGTGAGGCGATGGGTCACATTTTGCAAAAAAAAACTCCTGCAGTTTTCAAAATATCCCAAGCATCTCAAATTCGACGCTCGAGACATATTTAGGAGCCAAATTATGGCGCTCTGCACGTATTCACAGTTTGAAATTACGAATATTTATACCGAAAATATGCAATTACTGAGAGCGGTGATGTGTCACATTTTGCCCAAATCCATATGCAGTTTTTAAAATATCACAAACATCCCAAATTCGACCCTTGAGCCATATTTTGGAGCCAAATTCTGGCTCTCTGCACGTATTCGCAGGTTGAAATTACGATTTTTTTTTACCGAAAATATGCCAATTACTGAATGCGGTGATGGGTCACATTTTGCACAAACCCTCCCATCAGTCTTAAATTTTACCCAAAAGTCCCAAATTCGACGATTTAGACATATTTTGGAGCCAAATTCTGGCTCTCTGCACGTATTCGCAGTTTGAAAATACGACTTCTTATACCGAAAATATGCCAATTACTGAAAGCGACGATGGATCCCGTTTTTTCCCAAACCCTCCTTCCCGTTTTCAAAATATCCCAAACATCCCAAATTCGACGCTTGAGCAATATTTTGGAGCCAAATTCTGGCTCTCTGCACGTGTTCGCAGTTTGAAATTGCGAATTTTTTTTAACGAAAATATGCCAATTACTGAGAGCAGCGATGGGTCACATTGTCCCCAAACACCCCCCCGCCCCTGCAATTTTCAAAATATCCCAACATGCCAAATTCGACGCTTGAGCAATATTTCGGATCCAAATTCTGGCTCTCTGCACGTATTCGCAGTTTGAAATTACGATATTTATACCGAAAATATGCCAATTACTGAGAGCGGCGATGGGTCACATTTTGCCCAAACCCCCCCTGCTGGTTTCAAAATATCCCAAACATACCAATTTCGACGCTTGAGACATATTTAGGAGCCAAATTCTGGCTCTCTGCATGTATTCGCAGTTTGAAATTATCACTTTTTATAACGAAAATGTGCCAATTACTGAGAGCGGCGATGGGTCACATTTTGCCCAAACCCTCTGCTGTTTTTAAAATATCCCAAACATCCCAAATTCGACCCTTGAGTCATATTTTGGAGCCAAATTCTGGCTCTCTTCACGTATTCGCAGTTTCAAATTACGAATTTTTATACCGAATATATGGCAATTATTTAAAGCGGTGATGGGTCACATTTTGCCCAAACTACCCTGCAGATTTCAAAGTATCCCAACATCCCAAATTCGACCCTTGAGCCATATTTTGGAGCCAAATTCTGGCTCTCTGCACGTATTCGCAGTTTGAAATTACTAATTTTTATACCGAAAATATGCCAATTACTGATAGCGGCGATGGGTCACATTTTGCCCAAACCCACCCTGCAGTTTTCAAAATATCCCAAACATCCCAAATTCGAAGCTTGAGCCATATTTGGGAGCCAAATTCTGGCTCTCTGCACACATTCGCAGTTTTAAATAACGACTTTTTATACCGAAAATATGCATATTACTGAAAGCGGTGGTGGGTCACATTTTGCCCAACCCCCCAGCAGTTTTAAAATATATCACAAACATCCCAAATTTGACCGTTGAGCCATATTTTGGAGCCAAATTCTGTCTCTCTGCACGTATTTGCAGTTTTAAATTAACACTTTTTATACCGAAAATATGCCAATTACTGAAAGCGGCGATGGATCACATTTAGCCCAAACCCTCCCTGCAGTTTTAAAAATATCCCAAACTTCCAAAATTCGACGCTTGAGCCATATTTTGGAGCCAAATTCTGGCTCTCTGCACGTACTCGCAATTTGAAATTACGACTTTTTATACCGAAAATATGCCAATTACTGGGAGCGGCGATGGGTCACATTTTGCCCAAACCCCCCTGCAGTTTTAAAATATATCACTAACATCCCAAATTCGACCCTTGAACCATATTTCGGAGCCAAATTCTGGCTCTCTGCACGTATTCGCAGTTTGAAATTACGAATTTTATACCGAAAATGTGCCAATTACTGAGAGCGGCGATGGGTCACATTTTGCCCAAACCCATCTGAAGTTTTCAAAATATCCGAAACATCCCAAATTCGATCCTTAAGCCATATTTTGGAGCAAAATTCTGGCTCTCTGCACGTATTCGCAGTTTGAAATTACGACTTTTTTTGTTCGAATTTACTAATATTTTGATACTACTTCATGTTGTCTCTCTATTTGTAATTTGGGCTACAAATCTCAGAATTTCACATAATAATGCGTTTTAAACAAATTTTCTTGTATATAAAATTTTCTTTGTACATAAAATCTTCGAAATTAGCAATACTTTGAGGTTTTTTATCGTTGTTTCCTTTATAAGACTTCATCCAAATATCAACGATTTAGGTAATATTTGGACGTTTTTCCGTGTTTTCAATCATTTTCGGTTTATTGCCATTAATTCAATAAATTTACGATATATATGATGCAAACACGTAAATAATTACAAATTAACCTTAAATACAAGATTTTCAATCAGCTATTTGTACCAAGTTAAATTAGTGAGTTTAGGAGTGAAATTCTGCTTTTATTGCATATTTCTGCGTTTCAGCCGGATTAAAGCAGTTTTACCTCTTCCTATTGATGTAGGATGATATTGATGTAGCTCTTTGATTTGATGTAAAAATCGTCGAATTTTGTATTATAGTGACATTTTCACGTTTTTCATGTAGAGTGATTTTATGTAAAAATGTTCGAATTTACTTATATTTTGATCCTACTTCATCTTGTCTTGCGATATGTAATTTATCCTACAAATCTCAGAATTTCGCATAATATTGCGTTTTTTAGCAAGTTTCCATGCATTGTGCTTTGTACTGAATATCATCGAATTTAGCAATATTTTGTGGTTCTGCAAAAGAACAAAAGTACAATTATAGTACATTCATACTTCCAGTTAATTTATACCTAGTTTTAGCATTAGCCCCGGCTGGTACTGATGTCTTTTCTAATGGGTTCATATTAACACCATGAAATGGTGCCGTATGATTTAAGTCCCTAACATTTTGCAAAATAAATTTAACTGTACACCAAGATTCTATGTCTAAGTCTATTTCTTCCAGTTTTGTGGCTGTTCCCTGTCCTGCTTGTTTGCAAAATACAAATTGTTGCTGTGGTGTTCCGTAACCATACTTTTTGATAGAATTGTGTCTTTCCTTCATACTGGCCTACTTTTACATCAGTCTCTTGCCATCCACATTTTTCATAGGCTGCATCTCCAGTAGGTAGTAATTTTGTAGTTTTATCATCTTGCCAAGTAAAGTCTCCCTTTTCTGGCTTAAATGTTCTTGGGCACTTTATACAGCGTTTGAATTTGTCTGTTACTGTTAACAATTTTTTGGGCTGTCTCATAATGTGGTTATAGCTCGCTTCTGTTATATCTGACGATATAGTCCATTTTTGATCTTGGGTCGCAACTGGAATTTTGATCTCACTCCAAATGTCATTCTCATATGCAAACAATATGACAGCATCATTTTTTCTTGTTGTTACTTGATTTGCTCCAGTGCCAGTTACTTCTCTTGTTCTACCAGTATGTATAGATAATTTCCATCCAGCATCAATTATTTCAAAATAAACTCACTCACTGAAAACTCACACCCCAGAAGTGACTCGAACCCATACTCCCAGTAGCAACGCAACTGGTATGTACAGGGATGCCTTAAACCACTTGACCATCACGACCGGACATAAGGAAGTGATAGCCTGAGCTATATGAACCACTTCCCCGCCGGCACCTGGATGGTTATCTGGGAGTATGGGTTCGAGTCACTTCTGGGGTGTGAGTTTTCAGTTGTATCTAGTCCTGGGGACCATTCAGGCTTGTTTGCATTTGTGTTCCTCACGTGTTGCCCCAAAAAAGAGGTGATTTGATAAAATGCTATGCCCAAGATAACCATCCAGGTGCCGGCGGGGAAGTGGTTCATATAGCTCAGGCTATCAATATATATATATATATATATATATATAATATATATTATTCGCTTTTCCGGACGCTTTACACGACGATTTACCCAATGCTTTTCCGGACGATTTACCCGACGCTTTACCCGACGCTTTACCCGACGCTTTACCCGACGATTTATTCGACGCTGTATCCGACACTTTACCCGACGCTTAACCGACACTTTACCCGACGATTTATTTGTCTCTTTATTTATTCATTTTTATTTATTTATTTATTTTATTTATTTTATATTCTTATTTTTTATTTATGCTTTATTTGTCGCTTTATTCGGCACTTATTCGTCGCTTTATTCGTTGCTTATATGCTTTATATGACCTGACCCGACACAACCTGACCCGACACGACCTGACCCGACACGATCTGACCCGACACGACCTGACCCGACACGACCTGACCCGACACGACACGACCTGACCCAACACGACCGTTGGGTAAATTGGGACCAAAGCGCTGGGTAAATCCTTGGGTAAACCGTCCGGAAAAGCGAATAATATATCTATATATATATATATATTATATATATATATATATATATATATATATATATATATATTATATATAATATATATATATATATATATATATATATATATATATAATATATATATATATATCTAATATATATATAATAATATATAACATATATATATATAATATTATATATATATATATATATATATATATATATATATATAATATATATATATATAGATATATATATATTATATATTGTGACGATAATCTCTTATCAGAGATTTAGCCTGCCATTTCTGCGAATCACTCCTGTCCTCATCAACATAAAAGATACGTTTTGTAGTGGCTAAACGTATATAAGCTCGCCACACGTACCAGCAACTCCCTCCTTCCCCCCCACTGCTGCACCTGGTCGACGCGCCGAACCCTGCAACGGCCTAACTAGCGACTGCGACCATCCAGCTTCCTCATTGGCCGCCAACCAACACTCCACTCCGGCTCCCCGCCAATCACAAGACCTCACCAGTTATTGTTGGAGTCCCTTGCGTTTCTGCCAGCCAGAATATTGTGTGCTCGCAAGCTGTGAACTCCTAAGTGACTCACTCTGTGTGGTCAAGTAGAGGTTCATAGTTAGTGCATATATTCCAGCATTCATATTTTACTTACTTTTGTATGTCAATTCTCCTCTCCCATTAACGTAATCTATTTTCATGTTTATATTGTTTATTGTTTTTGCCAGTAAGCCAAGTTTTTGCATTTATTTCAATTGTGTTTTCTTATTGTTATTAAAATCCATATTTTTTATTATTGCTTTTCGTCTATCCAACCTTACCACAGATTACCAAATCACGCAGTCATTCTTTTTTTTCTCTTTTTTTTTCCTTTTCTTTTTTTTATATTATATGTGGCCCAGCAATGACAACTGCTAGTTGGAAGACTGCCGACCACCATTTCCAGCTCGTTACCGTCACAATAATATATTATTCGCTTTTCTGGACGCTTTACCCGACAATTTACTCAACGCTTTTCCGGACGATTACCCGACGCTTTACCCGACGCTTTACCCGACGCTTTACCCGACACTTTACCCGACGCTTTACCCGACACTTTACCCGACGATTTATTTGTCACTTTATTTATTCATTTTTATTTATTTATTTATTTTTATTTATTTTATTATTCTTATTTTTTTTTATGCTTTATTTGTCGCTTTATTCGGCACTTTATTCGTCGCTTTATTCGGCACTTTATTCGTCGCTTTATATGCTTTATATGACCTGACACGACACAACCTGATCCGACACGACCTGACCCGAAACGACCTGACCCGACACGACCTGACCCGACACGACATCATCCGACACGACCTGACCCGACACGACATCATCCGACACGACCTGACCCGACACGACCTGACCCGACACGACACGACCTGACCCAACACGACCTGATCCGACACGACCTGACCCGACACGACCTGACCCGACACGACACGACCTGACCCGACACGACCTGACCGATACGACCTAACCCGACACGACCTGACCCGACACGACCTGACCCGACACGACCTGACCCGACACGACCTAACCCGACACGACCTGACCCGACACGACCTGACCCGATACGACCTGACCCGACCGACCNTCGCTCATGTCACCTTGAAGCTGTCACCTGCTCTGGTGGAGGACTGAAGCTGTCACCTGCTCTCAGCTCTGTGTGGAGGACTGAAGCTGTCACCTGCTCTCAGCTCTGTGTGGAGGACTGAAGCTGTCACCTGCTCTCAGCTCTGTGTGGAGGACTGAAGTTGTCACCTGCTCTCAGCTCTGTGTGGAGGACTGAAGCTGTCACCTGCTCTCAGCTCTGTGTGAAGGACTTGCCAAGATCCTGAACTATGAGTTGGAAAGGTCATGAACATTTTCCAGGTTGAAAACTGTTAAGAGTTCATAAAATTCTTCTGAATGAGGTACTGGTTGAGGGGCCCCCGCTGACGGAAAGTTGCATGTGTTGCGAGTGACGGCTGTTGTCACAATCGACTTGAGAATGGTCCAGGACGGACCGAAACGTCGTCGTCCCTTCACCTTCTAGTGTGTGGTCTGGTCAACATACTTTAGCCACGTTATTGTGACTCCTCGTCTGCAGACGACTGTTCATCTGGAAGATCATTAACAACACTTTGTCACTGAGTTCTGTATATTGAACACACCAGTCTTGGGGTTCTGGTATTTATGCACAATTTAAAGACCAGGGGCTAGATACACGAAGCAGTTACGCAAGCAGTTACGAACCTGTACATCTTATTTCAATCATTGGTGGCTTTGTTTACAATTATTAAACAGTTAATGAGCTCCAGGAGGCTTTATATAACAATAACAACAGTTCATTGGGAAGTTGTCATGCTTGTAAACTGTTTAATAAATGTAACCAAAGCCGTCAAAGATTGAGGAAAGATGTGTACGTTCGTAAGTACTTGCGTAACTGCTTCGTGAATCTGGCCCCATCAGTCCAAGATGAACAGGAATACCCACATCAATAGATTGTGAATGTTATAGATTTACTGAAGCAAACTGTAACTCTTCCTCGGGGTGCGAGCAGCCGCGTCCAACAGCCTGGTTGACCAGTCCACCAACTAGGAGGCCTGGTCGACGACCGGGCCGCAGGGACGCTAAGTCCCGGAAAAACTCCAAGGTAACTCCCGTCTGGGACGAGGCATCCACGAGGCGTGGTGACTGGCGATCTTACCAACGGTCTCCAGCGAGCTGTTGGATTATTGGAAGATATTCTCATACTACATCCAAAGAATACGAGTGTATGGCTGGTAAACTACACTTACACCCCCCATGGGGCTTTTTTTCTGGGATTCCTTGTATGACCAACCATCTTGAGGTGAGAATGTTGTTGTTGTTATAGATTCAGCTACTCGGAACAAGTTCCAAGTAGCACGGGTTATGGTGAGCCCGTAACTTACCTGGCACAGGAGCGGGGCAAGTAGAACGGGCTATGGTGAGCCCGTAGGGACTTACCTGGCACAGGAGCGGGGCTGAGGTGAGAATACGAGGTGAACTTATAAATTAGGAGCACACCATAATGCTGCTTTAAATTTTAATTTTGCCCCGAGGGGCGAGTTTATTGGTCAGCGCCACTCATCCTGTGAGTGGACACACCGCCATAGTGACAGTATTAGGCAGCGCCACTCATCCTGTGAGTGGACACACCGCCATAGTGACAGTATTAGGCAGCGCCACTCATCCTGTGAGTGGACACACCGCCATAGTGACAGTATTAGGCAGCGCCCACTCATCCTGTGAGTGGACACACCGCCATAGTGACAGTATTAGGCAGCGCCACTCATCCTGTGAGTGGACACACCGCCATAGTGACAGTATTAGGCAGCGCCACTCATCTGTGAGTGGACACACCGCCATAGTGACAGTATTAGGCAGCGCCACTCATCTTGTGAGTGGACACACCGCCATAGCAGCATGTACAACACTCCCCAATAGGAAGAAAACCCGCTGGGTTGTTCATCCTGTCACTTGTACCCAGACACAGCTGGGATGCTGCTGCTGTTTACAAACAAGACAAATGACATATCAGCAGTTGCAAGATAATATTGACTCTCAGAATTCCTCGTTTCCGGTTCAGTTACAAGATCATATTGCAATACAAGCTGTGTATTACAGCAGTATTCCTGCCGGCTGTAGGGGTGAGAGGAGAGGGGGGGTGAAAACCTTCCGTGTTAGAGTAAACTCATCTGATGACAGCAGCAGCATTAACAGTGAGAGGAGTTGACAGTTGCCGGTGAATAAGCTGGATATAGATGGTCACGATTATCTGGTGTTGTTGCGGGCATTTACCACCAAGGGAACGAAGCACCACCACTGACGGAGAAAGTTCTGAGTCAGTTGTGGTGTTCTAAATAGATGAGGGGACACTCCTTCAGGCCCTGAGGACGAGTTTAGCACCTCCATCCTTCCCTCCCTCTCTCATCACTGATTTGTCTCCCGCACCTCCTCTTTGTGCTTCATGAAGGAGTGAGTGGTATGGTAGACGCTCTCGTTACTAGCCTACAGATGTGGGTCCTCCAAGCTGTGCTGGGAGCCTGTTTGGGTGGGAGGCAGGGAGGCGCTACCTTTCCCTAGGCTATTCTGAATTTGTATCATAAATGGATATTTTGCGCGAGAAATTTGTTTGCTTGTGGTGTTGTGTGTGTGTGTGTGTGTGTGTGTGTGTGTGTGTGTGTGTGTGTGTGTGTGGTGTGTGTGTGTGTGTGTGTGTGTGTGTGTGTGTGTGTGTGTGTGTGTGGTGTGTGTGTGTGGTGTGTGTGTGTGTGTGTGTGTGTGTGTGCGTGTGTGGTGTGTGTGTGTGTGGTGTGTGCGCGTGTGTGTGCGTGGTGTGTGTGTGTGTGTGTGTGTGTGTGTGTGTGTGTGTGTGTGTGTGTGTGCGTGTGCGTGTGCGTGTGTGTGTGGTGTGTGGTGTGTGTGTGTGTGGTGTGTGTGTGTGTGTGTGGTGTGTGTGTGTGTGTGTTGTGTGTCCTCTATCTTTATCAGCTCCTTCTTGCCTACTCAATCTTCTTCGATCTTTCCTTTGAACCCCCCCCCCTCTTGCTGCACCTAACCCCCCCCCCCTCTCTCTCTACTCTCCCCCCTTCCCTTACTCACCCTTACCTTCCCTACCTTAGGAACTACCGGTAAACGAGGTGGAATGGGCTCCACTTGCCTTTGACATTAGAGGAAAACTGATCCAGAAAAATGAGTGTAGAGAGACAGAGAGAGAGAGAGAGAGAGAGAGAGAGAGAGAGAGAGACAACATACCCTCCACCTGAGGCTCATCCCCCCCTCCCCACCTCCCCTACCCAGATCAGTCTTCAAAATTAAACAAAACAAAACAAAAAAAAACCCACTTCAATCGTGATAAAGCTCCCAGCAGCCATAGAGCAACTGAGCCGTTTGGGCTGCTGTATATCCCCTACACTTTACTCTGAACACAATGGCTGAATGGTGATTGCAGCCTAGTGCTTCTATGGCTCCAAGTTCACTCGAAAAAAGATCAACAAATCTTTATACATTGTGGAAGGTATTGTAAGCCTTGTGTCTGACGTATGTTACAGCTCTCTTCCACCCAGTTTGTTACGTAGTTTCATTACGTAGTTACGTAGTAGACGAAGGGAGGTAGAAACAGAGGCGACATGTTCCAGACATACAAAATACTCAGCGAAATCGACGAAGGGAGATAGAAACAGAGGCGACATGCTCCAGACATACAAAATACTCGGCGAAATCGACGAGGGAGATAGAAACAGAGGCAGCCACATCAAGAAATAAGAGGGGGCCAGGAATCATTGTATTAAACAAGCTACAGTTGTAAGTGCTGGAGCCCAGAAGCTGGAGCCACACCGTATGAGGCAAGAGAAGTGAGGAGACACCCTGCGTCACCTTCCCCTCACCTTCCCCTCATTACAGCCTCACCTTCACCAGCTGGTCTGAAGGATACTGCAAAGCCCGCTCTCCCCTTGCAATATTGCCATCCCCCTCTGCAATATTCTGCAAGAATTCTTGTGTAATGTTACACAAACCTTCCTCCCCTCCCTCCCCCCCCTCCAAGTACCTCAAGGCGTCACTAGGTTAAGAGATATATTTACACTGTGAGCGCCCTCGGGTATAGTGGAGTCGGTTATGTCGCGTGTAGAACAAGGAGCTATATCAGGAGCTGGTGTGGACCTTTGGTGAGTGAAGCTCCCTCAACCTGTACTTCACGTAACAAATTATTCCTGAATATTGACCTCTGGAAATGTCCCTAACCACCCACCGTATATATATATATATATATATATATATATATATATATATATATATATATATATATATATATATACATATATATATATGTATATATATATACATATATATATATATATATATATATATATATATATATATAATATACTTTTTTTCTCCACCTTTCCCCTTTCCATAGTCTCAATCCTCTAGTGAGGGGAAACAGAAAGAAAGAGAGAAACAGAGAAACAGAAAAGGGATAGATAATCGAGACGAATAAATTTCAAGAGAGAGTTAAAGTTTGGTTAATGATAATGGAGACAAATGCTAACCTCGTCATATAAATAAGTCTCTAGGAGCAGGTTTCAACTGAGTAGGATAACAGCTCTTAGCTTACATATATATTTCAGATAATTACTATCAACAAAAGGCTAGACCAGACTGGATTCGAACCAGCGTCCTGTGGGTTGCAACACTGTACCTGTGCAGGCGATGAGTCACAATGACGTGGCTAAAGTATGTTGACCAGACAACACACTAGAAGGTGAAGGGACGACGACGTTTCGGTCCGTCCTGGACCATTCTCAATCGACTTGAGAATGGTCCAGGACGGAGCGAAACGTCGTCGTCCCTTCACCTTCTAGTGTGTGGTCTGGTCAACACACTGTACCTGTTCCTCCTCTCTTGCTCCACTGGAGTACTGGAGGTCGTTGTGGTCCGTCCACGGAGTGAGCGACCTAGGAAACAGTAGATATATAATTAACAACGGCAGTTGGACCTCACAATGGAATTATCACTTACAGGCACAGTGCTTCACACGGTCACTTATGTCTAACTACTTCACTACAGTTCCCTGGGATCCAGCTACAGTGACGGAGTGACTAAGGGGTCCCTGGGGTCCAGCTACAGTGACGGGGTAACTAAGGGGTCCCTGGGGTCCAGCTACAGTGACGGGGTAACTAAGGGGTCCGTGGGGTCCAGCTACAGTGACGGGGTGACTAAGGGGTCCCTGGGGTCCAGCTACAGTGACGGGGTAACTAAGGGGTCCGTGGGGTCCAGCTACAGTGACGGGGTAACTAAGGGGTCCCTGGGGTCCAGCTACAGTGACGGAGTGACTAAGGGGTCCGTGGGGTCCAGCTACAGTGCCTTCAGTGACGGGATAACTAATATTACGTTGTCTAAATCACATTTGGTCTAAGAAATAGTACAAATTAAATTGCTTACATAGAATTATTTGTTCATATAGAATTGCTGCTTCACATAGAATAATTTCTTAACATTGAAACGTTTACATAAAATTTCACGCGAGATAAAGAGTTTTTCGTTTTTCGTGTTTTTCTACGTGCGGTCCAATAGCTGGAATTGATTAAAAATAAATCCTGAGCTTGATCCAGCTTTGAACTAACAGCATCAGCTCAGTCACACACGCCAAGTACAAATCTTTAATAGTTCCAGCATTGTCACCTGATTTCCAGGTTTTGGTCATCACAGGAGGTGGAGGGTGCCACAGAGGGCCAGAGATGGCACCCTGAAGGCAATAATATTGACATAAGCTGGCACTCTTAGTGTCTGGATATATATTTGGGGGCTTCCTGAAGCCTCTCGCTGCCCTGGTGCCTGTGAATGTGTCTGTGAGGCTGTGAACTTGTTTGGATTGACCTGTGTGTGTCTGTGCTAGTCTGGGTCTTTTTTCTAGGTCTTTGGGTCTGAGACTATTGGTCTGTGAGGAAGCTTCCTATGATAGTTTCCTCTTCCAAATCTCATTATTTTACACTTTGGGGATTAAACTCTAGCATGCACTTGTTCGTCCATCTCTGCAGCTTGTCTAGGTTTTCTGTAGTATAATGCAGTCCACTTCGTTCCTTATTCTTCGAGATTCGAGTCTCCTCGTCTGAGATTTGAGTCTCCTAGTCAGAGATTCGAGTCTCCTAGTCAGAGATTCGAGTCTCCTAGTCAGAGATTCGACTCTCCTAGTCAGAGATTCGAATCTCCTTACTGTCTATCAGCTGATCTGTCTGTACGCTCGTACGCCTTCTCGTTTCTGTCTTTCGCCTTGCTGTCAATACAGGAAGGTCTATGATCTGTTGAATCTTAGATTAATCTTGTTCTTCTGTTCTGCCTTGTTTTAAATGTTGTGTAGTGATGTGCGGCCTCTGTGCCTTTATAAGCTGTGTCTTCAGCGCGGAGGTGTGCTTCCACCGAGCTCATTATCTCAAGGGCTTCTTGGAGGAAGTGTCTTCTTATCCTGTAGGTTAACCTACGATTGTTTGACTAACGCTCTTGTAGTCGACTCTCTTGTAGTGTTCCCGCCAGTGGTGTTGTCTATTGTAGTGTACCTTACTGTAGTCTCCCTTACTGTAGTCCACCTTACTGTAGTCTCCCTTACTGTAGTCCACCTTACTGTAGTCTCCCTTACTGTAGTCCACCTTACTGTAGTCTCCTTACTGTAGTTTCTCCTACTCTCATGCCGTCTTCCCGTGAAGCTGCTGGGCATCTCATCCTTCAAGTCAAGTATTTTATCAAACAAGATGACCTTCACTCAAGGTAAAGAGCCAGACTAGACGCTTCCAGCTCGTCCTCGTCCATTCCCCTTGCTGCTTGTGTTGAGTGCTGCTCAGGGAACTATCTATCCATAGTGTCCATTAATTTGAACGTCCAAGTGTCGTCCCCTTTCCCTCGGGGGTCCCTCGTTACCAAGTCAGACTTCCTGTGATTAGGATTACAGTTCTAGGATGTTAATCTTGAGTATGGCACTAAGACAGTGGTTAACTCTTGGTCCATACGCTGCTGCTTTTGGCCTCCTTGTGACCATTAGAATATCTTAATTGCTCTCATCGTATGGGCCTCGAACTGTTGTCCAGTATTTGTCCACTACCAATATATTCATGTCTTCTATGGTTACCATCCCTGTGTTGATTAGCCGCTTCTGTCATGAATATGGTGCGCAACTCCGCTCTCATCTCTTATTTGTTGTCTCTGATAGCAAATACAAGAGAATATCTGTCTCTTGATATCTCTTTAGCGACGTCTCTCGTCATTCTTGTAAATTTGATCTCTGTGTATTGCAATGATGGGTGGCTGAATTTCGTGTATCATCTCCTTAAGTTCCCTAATTTATCAGTTGTTCAATCAGCATTTGTATACATTACTCATTTACTGTTCAGTACTATACTTGGTTGTTGTTCATCTCTTGATTGTGGAGCTAAGCTTGGTCCGCGTTAGATGATGGGGGGGGGGGGTTGGACATTACAAATCCATCTTCTGATGAGTTGCTGTCTAAAGCACTTCAAAATCCAAGGTGATTATCAAGGGAAAGCGCCAAGCCATTATGACTATACAGCACTTGAAAGGGATCAGGATAAGGATTTGGGATGGGACGGGTGGGAGGAATGGTGCCCATCCACTTGGACGGTCGGGGATTGAACGCCGACCTGCATGAAGCGAGACCTGTTATTTTACCTGTTACTTGTCCATGTTATTTCAGGGATTTTCGTCAAGGTTTTTCATTGGTCGGGGACTAACAATATTTTCCCCCATTTGATATATTTTTTCACATTATCCTGATTTTTGTTTTCAAAAAGGTTTCGTCCTTTTCTTTTTTTTACTGATTGTTTATTTTTAACTACTGTACAGGTTAGCGGTACTGGTTGGAAATTAGTGGACTCTTCCAATCTCCGTTTCTGTGAATTGTGTAGTTTTCAATTTTGTCGACTAGATTTTCATTTTGATATGGGAAGCCGTGTGTCTGTGAGTCCGTGTGTCTGTGAGTTTGTGTGGCTGTGAGTCCGTGTGGCTGTGAGTCCGTGTGGCTGTGAGTCCGTGTGTCTGTGAGTCCGTGTGGCTGTGAGTCCGTGTGTCTGTGAGTCCGTGTGTCTGTGAGTCCGTGTGGCTGTGAGTCCGTGTGGCTGTGAGTCCGTGTGACTGTGAGTCCGTGTGGCTGTGAGTCCGTGTGGCTGTGAGTCCGTGTGGCTGTGAGTCCGTGTGGCTGTGAGTCCGTGTGGCTGTGAGTCCGTGTGACTGTGAGTCCGTGTGGCTGTGAGTCCGTGTGGCTGTGAGTCCGTGTGGCTGTGAGTCCGTGTGGCTGTGAGTCCGTGTGGATGTGAGTCCGTGTGGATGTGAGTCCGTGTGGCTGTGAGTCCGTGTGGCTGTGAGTCCGTGTGACTGTGAGTCCGTGTGGCTGTGAGTCCGTGTGGCTGTGAGTCCGTGTGACTGTGAGTCCGTGTGGCTGTGAGTCCGTGTGGCTATGAGTCCGTGTGGCTGTGAGTCCGTGTGGCTGTGAGTCCGTGTGGCTGTGAGTCCGTGTGTCTATTTTTTCTAAATCTGTCATGTCTTTAGAGCTGGTCCGCTTGGTCTGTTCAACTTATATTTGCGTGTGTTCGTGGTTGGCGTAGCTGTAATACCTTGTTTGTGTCTGTTTGTTCGTGGTTGGCGTAGCTGTAATACCTTGTTTGTGTCTGTTTGTTCGTGGTTGGCGTAGCTGTAATACCTGGTTTGTGTACCTGGTCGGTGAAATGGCCGCCAGCTAAGTTTTAATGACGTTTAATTCCCCGAGTGAAAATTTTCCTCGTAAAAGCTTTTGACGACGTGCTTGACCGCCAGGAGCTCTCACATACTGAACATTACATGTGGCGGGGATATGTGTAGTACATGTGGATACATATATACTCACTAGGAGAGGGGTGGGGACCCGGCGGTGCCCGGGTTAGTCCTCTCTCTCTTTTCTCTCTCTTTTTCCTCCCTCCCTTCCCACCATTCCATTCCTACTTTCCTCTTTTTATACATTCTTCCTCTCCTTTCCCTTTCTCCTATTTATTCCTTCTTCATGTCCCTTTTCCCGCCTTCTCTACCCTCTCCCCTTCCTCCTCTCCTCCTCTTCTTCCTTCTCATCTCCCCCATTCCCCTCTTTCTAGTCCCACGCCTCTTTCCCTCCTACGTTGGACGACACACACACACACAGACAGACATTCTTTCGTGTCAATAAAACTTAAATATAATTTTGTAATACAATAGTTTTAAATTTAATTATATTAATATATTTTCACGACTCGAACACACGATATAACTTTAGTGGACAAAAAATGAGAATATGATCAGTTTCTCTTACTTTTTGCGCATTTTATGTTGGGAATTAATTCTACAAGACAGGAGTGGGTTCCAGTGCTGCCGACGTGGTCATATTTCCATATTTATGAGCTGGGAAGCGCTTCGATAATTTACAGCTGTCTATCACATGTCGTCCAGAAAATTTGGTTTGTGCATTAATGGAGGTCTACTTGCACCCTCAATTATCTATCACCATAGACTTAATCTATCTTCCTCCCNTTTCTGATGGGAGGGTCTATAGACCCGTGCTGTCGGAGGGAGCTCTCGCATGCTGACCTCCTACATTGTTTTCACGCACATTTTCCGTTGAAATACACTCGTAAAATCACATTGAATTGAACACTGTGGGTCTTCCCCGCCCCGGCGGCCATCTTGGCTGCCGTCGTCTGCTGGGCGGGAAAAAGTCCGGGGTCGAGACGCCTTTAAATTGTTATTATTTTATATAAAAATACAGTGATGTATAGTGTTAGTGACGTCTAATAATTGCTTAGATTTTGTTGTCAAAATATTTGTGGTTTGATTCATGGCAGTCATCATTGAAAACATTTTTATAAAACTTATCACATAGAAAATGGAGATCGAGGTTTCCTGTCACCGGTCTTGCGCCGTTTTGGAAAGTGGGCAACAGTCGAACATGTACTGCGCTTTTTTGGGACAAATTTATAATATCGCGTGAATAATGAACATAAACCCAACGTTAAGATTGCATATATGTTGCACTGTGCACTGCCAGCCCTGGATAAATCATTAAGCAATACAAGCAAGTGCTTAGGGTAGCGAGGGACGGTGAGCAGCACAGAGTACCAGTACTATAGCTGTAGCTTAGAGTACCAAGGGAATGATCGAGATGCTATGATTACCGTCTAATAAACCTCATCCACCTGCCACGAGACATATTTCCATCTATACACGATCCCCATGTTTATGTTAATGTTTGAGAGGACGCAGCAAACTTAAAATTGTGGTGCTTCCTTGCCCGCCAAGACGTCACCGCGCCTCAAATGTCGGACGGAGCGGACATAACTTACGTCAGCTCCGCAAATTCAGGGAATTTTACGTTTACGACGGATCTAGAGATTTAGAGACGCCGGCATACACACTGGACAAGCCAGAGCATCTCGTTAGCGAGAGAAAAGTATGCGCATTCTACAAAATACAAGAGAAGCGCAAGGCAGAAGTCAAGTAATCCGCGACCGGCAGTCCAAACACAATGGCTGTACAGGAGGACGCACCGTGGGGGGCCCCGCAGCCTAACTCCCGCTAACTGTACAGTTTCTGTGGAAACCAAGTGCAGTCCTCTTACAACAGTGATTTTGTGAGTCATTAAAGACAGTGAGGGAAGGTCGTGATAGGAGCAGCATGTACAGAGTACAGGAAAACGTACATATAGAGCACGCACAGAGTACAGGAGCACGTACATATAGACCACGTACAGAGTACAGGAAATCGTACATATAGAGCACGCACAGAGTACAGGAGCACGTACATACGTGGCCAGAATCAGTACATTAAGACAGTGCACCGTAGCCAATTATTTAGTGACAGTGAGCAGTGAAGTACGGTAACAGAAGCCTAGTGAGTCTGTGTAAAGAGCCACTGTATACCAGTAGAGAATCATTCAGTAACTTTCTGATGTCCGGTTGCGTGGAAGGCAAGCCTATCTGTTTAATTCCCAAGCGTTTGGAGTAGCGCAAACGTGTGACAGGGTGTGCAAGAGGCCACAGTCGTAGGAATTTCACTGCAGTGCAAGGAAGAGTTCTTGGGTATACTCGCTGACTAGGAGGGGCCGGGACTGGCTGCAGTATGTCCCCAGCATACCCGGGGGCCAGGAGTATGCTGCCTGAGGACGCCGGCGTGGGCCTGAGGGGCGAAGTAGTCGAGAGGAATTCCTTGGAAGACACCAGGACCAGAGGAACCAGGTAAGACCAGCTTTGTCCCTCCTCCGCTCCTTGCAATTTTAGGCTTCAAAGTCACAGATATATATTATATTCAGGTATATTAACATAATACGTATTATATTTATGTCTATGCATGTGCTCAAATAATATTTTTAATTGATTTGCTGGACCATGATTTTTCTGTGGCGAATTTAGGATTTATTTAATTAATTTTGGCGAAATTAGATTTTGAGGCAGAAGCGTAGTCGCTCGTGGAGAGCTTGGTGATAATGAATGTTGGTTTAAAGTAACGAGAAGATCTACTTGTCATTTGTAGTAGCTGTGCTTCGGTTTAGTTGTGATTAATTTCCACTAGTTCAGTACAGTTTCATAATATTTTAAGTGGGTTTGGCAACTTTAGTATAAACAGTTTGATCCCCCTGGCAGCCTCTTGATCGTGACGGAATTGAAATTTACATGAACCCCATGTACAGTGTTTAATGAATTATTCAGTGTTATATTCTGTATGCCAGTGTGTTTTCTATTCTCTAGTTACTTGCCTGATTTTCTCTCAAGCCGTTTTCACAACACATTTGTATATAGATTACGATAGTTGTGGCGGGGAAATAATTATTTATACATTGATTGGGTGCAGCTACGAGTTGAAATTGAGATACTAGGCTACATAGGAGCAGTGGGGAGGTCTGTTTGTGTCCCAGGCTTGAAACGGTTTGATTATGAGTGATTATTCAATCAGTAAGATTTCGGTAGGGTACATAGCCTAACCCCACAGGTATTTGGGGGTTTAAGATGATTCTGTGCCCGACCATGTCCTCCACGGGACTGTACATCACTGCACAGGAGCAAGCACTTGGTGAGTGGCTCGTCTGTGATCGTGACTGTGGTACTGGTGCCAAAGAGTGGGAGTGTGCGCCACAGAGTACCAGTATTCTCTCTCTCTCTCTCTCTCCATTCATTTTGTAAAGAAATCTCTGGTATGGAAAGGCAATCATAGCCTCCCATGCGTCACCCCAGAGTGTGTTAGCCTCCCATGCGTCACCCCAGAGTGCGTTAGCCTCCCATGCGTCACCCTAGAGTGTGCTAGCCTCCCATGCCTCACCCCAGAGTGCGTTAGCCTCCCATGCGTCACGCCCAAAGTGTCTTAGCCTTCCATGCGTCACCCCAGAGTGTGTTAGCCTCCCATGCGTCACGCCCAAAGTGTCTTAGCCTCCCATGCGTCACCCCAGAGTGTGTTAGCCTCCCATGCGTCACCCCAGAGTGTGTTAGCCTCCCATGCGTCACCCAGAGTGTGTTAGCCTCCCATGCGTCACCCCAGAGTGTGTTAGCCTCCCATGCGTCACCCCAGAGTGTGTTAGCCTCCCATGCGTCACCCCAGAGTGTGTTAGCCTCCATGCGTCACCCCAGAGTGTGTTAGCCTCCATGCGTCACCCCAGAGTGTGTTAGCCTCCCATGCGTCACCCCAGAGTGTGTTAGCCTCCCATGCGTCACCCCAGAGTGTGTTAGCCTCCCATGCGTCACCCCAGAGTGTGTTAGCCTCCCATGCGTCACCCCAGAGTGTGTTAGCCTTCCATGCGTCACCCCAGAGTGTGTTAGCCTCCCATGCGTCACCCCAGAGTGTGTTAGCCTCCCATGCGTCACCCCAGAGTGTGTTAGCCTCCCATGCGTCATCCCAGAGTGCGTTAACCTTCCATGCATCGCCCAGAGTGCATTACAGGCTTCGCCCTGGACATTTTAATCTCCCATACACAGGAAACATTTATCATGGAAACGAGAAATAATACAGAAGTATAGTCACGGAGGGAGAGTGCAAAGCATTACTGGATTAGTCTGGAACTCCACCAAGATAGCAAGGACTGGGTGGGTCTGATCTCCCTCCAAGATAGCAAGGACCGGGTTTATCTGGAACTCCACGAAGATAGCAAGGACTGGGTGAGTCTGGACTCCCCCCAAGATAGCAAGGACTGGGTGGGTCTGGACTCCCCCCAAGATAGCAAGGACTGGGTGGGTCTGATCTCCCACCAAGATAGCAAGGACTGGGTGGGTCTGGAACTCCACCAAGATAGCAAGGACTGGGTGGGTCTGGACTCCCCCCAAGATAGCAAGGACTGGGTGTGTCTGGAACTCCACCAAGATATCAAGGACTGGGTTGGTCTGATCTCCCCCCAAGATAGCAAGGACTGGGTGGGTCTGGACTCCCCCCAAGATAGCAAGGACTGGGTGTGTCTGGAGTCCCCCCAAGATAGCAAGGACTGGGTGGGTCTGGACTCCCCCCAAGATAGCAAGGACTGGGTGGGTCTGGACTCCCCCCAAGATAGCAAGGACTGGGTGGGTCTGATCTCCCACCAAGATAGCAAGGACTGGGTGGGTCTGATCTCCCACCAAGATAGCAAGGACTGGGTGGGTCTGGACTCCCCCCAAGATAGCAAGGACTGGGTGGGTCTGATCTCCCACCAAGATAGCAAGGACTGGGTGGGTCTGGAGTCCACCAAGATAGCAAGGACTGGGTGGGTCTGGACTCCCCCCAAGATAGCAAGGACTGGGTGGGTCTGGAGTCCCCCAAGATAGCAAGGACTGGGTGGGTCTGGACTCCCTCCAAGATAGCAAGGATTGGGTTGGTCTGATCTCCCCCCAAGATAGCAAGGACTGGGTGGGTCTGGAACTCCACCAAGATAGCAAGGACTGGGTGGGTCTGGAGTCCACCAAGATAGCAAGGACTGGGTGGGTCTGGACTCCCCCCAAGATAGCAAGGACTGGGTGGGTCTGATCTCCCACCAAGATAGCAAGGACTGGGTTGGTCTGGAGTCCACCAAGATAGCAAGGACTGGGTGGGTCTGATCTCCCACCAAGATAGCAAGGACTGGGTGGGTCTGGAGTCCACCAAGATAGCAAGGACTGGGTGGGTCTGGACTCCCCCCAAGATAGCAAGGACTGGGTGGGTCTGGAGTCCCCCAAGATAGCAAGGACTGGGTTGGTCTGGAGTCCCCCCAAGATAGCAGATAGCAAGGACTGGGTGGGTCTGGACTCCCCCCAAGATAGCAAGGATTGGGTTGGTCTGGACGCCCCCAAGATAGCAAGGACTGGGTGGGTCTGATCTTCCACCAAGATAGCAAGGACTGGGTGTGTCTGGAGTCCCACCAAGATAGCAAGGACTGGGTGGGTCTGGACTCCCCCCAAGATAGCAAGGACTGGGTGGGTCTGGTCTCCCCCCAAGATAGCAAGGACTGGGTGGGTCTGATCTCCCACCAAGATAGCAAGGACTGGGTTGGTCTGATCTCCCACCAAGATAGCAAGGACTGGGTGGGTCTGATCTCCCACCAAGATAGCAAGGACTGGGTGGGTCTGATCTCCCACCAAGATAGCAAGGACTGGGTGGGTCTGATCTCCCCCCAAGATAGCAAGGACTGGGTGGGTCTGGACTCCCCCAAGATAGCAAGGACTGGGTGGGTCTGGAGTCCACCAAGATAGCAAGGACTGGGTGGGTCTGGACTCCCCCAAGATAGCAAGGACTGGGTGGGTCTGATCTCCCACCAAGATAGCAAGGACTGGGTGGGTCTGGACTCCCCCCAAGATAGCAAGGACTGGGTGGGTCTGATCTCCCCCCAAGATAGCAAGGACTGGGTGGATCTGGAACTCCAGGGGTGATGCAGGGCTGGACCTCCCTGACGTGTGACAGTAGCTGTGATGAATTGTAAAGTTATCCTTGCAACCCCTTTACATCTTTCTCTCATTTTTACACACCTCAATCCCCCTTCCCTCCTATTTCTCTTCCTGCTCCTCCTCCTCTCTTCCACCCGTGATGCCCTCACTTCTCCTCTTCCAATTGGCGCTGCGCCATTTCTCTTCTCAAAAATCAACTCTCTTCTCTTGCCCATATCCCGCCTCTCTTTCCTCTTTTCCATCCGGCCTCCACTCTCTTCCCTCCCTTTCGGTTCCCCTCCTATCCCCTCCCACACTGAGGCCGGATATGGAACGGGAAATATCTAGTTATTCGAGAAGGAAACCAGTCGGCGCTTTTTAATGTGAAATGTAATTGGAAAACCGGTTTGGGTGAAGTAAATGATGCAAATCATTTAATAGAGGGGAGTCTCTGTAGAGTTATGTGAGAGGGGAGTCTCTGTAGAGTTATGTGAGAGGGGAGTCTCTGTAGAGTTATGTGAGAGGGGAGTCTCTGTAGAGTTATGTGAGAGGGGAGTCTCTGTAGAGTTATGTGAGAGGGGAGTCTCTGTAGAGTTATGTGAGAGGGGAGTCTCTGTAGAGTTATGTGAGATTGGAGTCTCTGTAGAGTTATGTGAGAGGGGAGTCTCTGTAGAGTTATGTGAGAGGGGAGTCTCTGTAGAGTTATGTGAGATTGGAGTCTCTGTAGAGTTATGTGAGATTGGAGTCTCTGTAGAGTTATGTGAGAGGGGGAGTCTCTGTAGAGTTATGTGAGAGGGGAGTCTCTGTAGAGTTATGTGAGAGGGGAGTCTCTGTAGAGTTATGTGAGATTGGAGTCTCTGTAGAGTTATGTGAGATTGGAGTCTCTGTAGAGTTATGTGAGAGGGGGAGTCTCTGTAGAGTTATGTGAGAGGAGAGTCTGTAGAGCCATTTGGGTGAGGAATCTGAGTAGATTCATTTGAGAACAGTTGTTTATAACCTGTGTGGGCCTTGAACCTCTGGCTGACCGGTTCAACGTCATCCATGAAAACATCACCAACGAGGTGGATGTTGTTGTTAAAGATTCGTTATCTGGAACAAGAAGTTCCGACTAGCACGGGCTATGGTGAGCCCGTAGTGCCTTACTAACGAGGTGGATGAGCATTCACGACTCTTATATTTATCTCAGTAATTCCATGTGGTTCCTGGCTGCTTCTGAGTAGTTAAATCTCATTGGTAGTTTGATTGGATTTGTGTCTGCATTGTCAGTCAATGTCCTGGTGATATGGGATGGCCATTTGTCCACATTGCTCGCATTTTCTCTCTTCTCCTTCTTCTGGAACTGGTAAGCCTTTTCCCCAGGCTTATGGGTGTCCAAGGCTGATGTTGGCCATGTATAATCATTCTCCCTGAGGACAACTACTCTGCAGGATGCAACCCATGATAGTTGCCTAACTCACAGATACCTATTTAATGCTAGGGGCACAGAGGCATGAGGTGAAAGGTGACGTGCCTCAACTATCTCTTGTCTCACCCGGAGATCAAACCCGGGATCAACACAGACACCAACACACACCTGCTAACACAGACACCAACACACCTGCTAACACAGACACCAACACACCTGCTAGCACAGACACCAACACACCTGCTAGCACAGACACCAACACACCTGCTAACACAGACACCAACACACCTGCTAACACAGACACCAACACACCTGCTAACACAGACACCAACACACCTGCTAATACAGACACCAACACACACCTGCTAACACAGACACCAACACACCTGCTAACACAGACACCAACACACCTGCTAACACAGACACCAACACACCTGCTAACACAGACACCAACACACCTGCTAACACAGACACCAACACACCTGCTAACACAGACACCAACACACCTGCTAACACAGACACCAACACACCTGCTAACACAGACACCAACACACCTGCTAACACAGACACCAACACACCTGCTAACACAGACACCAACACACCTGCTAACACAGACACCAACACACCTGCTAACACAGACACCAACACACCTGCTAACACAGACACCAACACACCTGCTAACACAGACACCAACACACCTGCTAATACAGACACCAACACACCTGCTAGCACAGACACCAACACACACCTGCTAACACACATGTTGTGTGGTGTAATTATTCAAGCTTGTCTTCTGACTGCGTCTCTCAAGATTCCTTCAACTTCCTACTCCCAGTCTCTAGGGTAGGGTAGGGAACATTGTACCCTACCCTACCCTAGATGAGGTAGGGTACATTGTACCCTACCTCACCTTCCTTTCCCTTCGTTAATCTCTCAGCCTTATTAACTCCATTCTTATGCCATTTCCCCAGATAAACCTTTCGTGAGATATATTTTGCAAGATTCTCCGTTTAACTTCTCTTGTAAATACCATCTTTAATGGTCTGAATTTTCCGTATCCCAGTCCACCACTGTGGTCATGTTTCACACACACACACACACACACACACACACACACACACACACACACACACACACACACACACACACACACACACACACACACATATGATAGTGTGTGTGTGTGTGTGTGTGTGGTGTGTTGTGGCGCGTGCCACTGGCGGTGTTGATATGCAATTATCTACGTAATAATATTATAACTGCAATCCGTCAGGATTTATATTTATTTTAGTTTTTGTTAAGCAGAGGACGGTGGCTGGTGTCAATATGACCTTACCACTGCTATACCAACCCAGCCTCCTGAAGTGGTAGTAACCATTCAGTTCATACTACTCCCAGTATATAATCGTATATAGTATATAGTGACGGCTTGGCGCTTTCCCCACTGATAGTTCCCTTCAGTCGATAGTACCAATATGTAGTGATGAACCACCACTAAGCCACATTGAACCACCGGTAAGCCACTTGAACTACTTCCACACTAACAGAGCTGCCGAGCCTTCTGCAGTCGAAGCAGCATCCAGCATCTTCTCTAGGCTATCTCAGCAAGGATGCTGAGACATGCGCTCCTTAATATTCAACATTTAAATTTTTTAGCCAAACTTTTGCTAACGTTTTGTCGTGCATTAATGCCTTGACTTATGTAAATCGGATCTATTCTTTTCATTCATTTGAAAAAAACGGCGCAAATGTTTGTCTCATCAACATAAATTTTATATTTGGGTTCTTGTTCAGTTCACCCGCAATTTTGGACTCGGGTTTTGTTAAATGGAAATTTTGTACCGTAATAAAATATTAAAAATCCGACTGTGCGTTCCAATAAGAGAGAGAGAGAGAGAGAGAGAGAGAGAGAGAGAGAGAGAGAGAGAGACAGAGAGAGAGAGAGAGAGAGAGAGAGACGTGCTGTCTAGTCAAGACAGCTTCCTCCTCGGCTGCAGAATGGTTGCAAATACCACTCTTTGCTCTTATGTTTTCTCAATATTCTTTACTTATATGACTTTTTCATTACTTTCCTTCCACCCCTTCAACATTATATACACATATTCCTGTCATATTCAATGATTTTGCACTTTAAAGTTAATCTATAAATTGAAAACGTTCTCAACGCTTAATGAAATGAAGATTTATTTTACATAACTCAAAGTTTCATTTTTGAATAAAATACTAATCCAAGTATTAGATTCCGTCTTATCTCTCACCTGCAGTCTTGCAAATATAAGCACTTGAGCCAAACAAAAATTAATAGATTTTCTCAATATTTCTCCCCAATATCACCACATTCTATCTCGTAAATCTATTTACCTTTAATCTGCAGCCTTCTATTTCCAGGGATTACTCTGTATCATAATTAATTTGAGTTTCTTACAATTATAGCAATATAATAGACATTTATCTTACAATCACTGGATTGTTTCAAGCGTAGGTTAGACACATATATGTGAATGCTTAGGTGGACATAAATAAAAGTTGTCTTGTATGGGTCAACTGGCCCACAGTACTCTGGAACACACAGGTCACAGTACTTCAGGACACACGGTCATTAGTATCCTGTTACCGTTATTCCCAACAGTAACAAGTGTTGGGAAGGGGGTCTGCTGTTTACGAAGGGTGGGT
>WNGS01163002.1:14825123-14866974 GCA_020271785.1 Procambarus virginalis | reverse complement strand
ATATATTGTTGCGTCTGACTTCTATAAAATTATACTATTTAAGAGTAAAATATTTATTTTTCATGTTCTACATTCAGCATCAACATTATAGTTATCTTGAGGTTATCTTGAGATGATTTCGGGGCTTTAGTGTCCCCGCGGCCCGGTCCTCGACCAGGCCTCCACCCCCAGGAAGCAGCCCGTGACAGCTGACTAACACCCAGGTACCTATTTTACTGCTAGGTAACAGGGGCATAGGGTGAAAGAAACTTTTGCCCATTGTTTCTCGCCGGCGCCCGGGATCGAACCCGGGACCACAGGATCACAAGTCCCGCGTGCTGTCCGCTCGGCCGACCGGCTCCCCTAGTGAATAAATGTCACATTTCTTCATTACTTGCGTAATGCTAGAAGGCTTTGGTTAATTAGACGGACCAACCCCTTGGTCTACATGCGCTGGTAGCCAAGACCAGTTTACTGGTCTAAATGTAGACAGTAGATAGTGTACCCATAGTCACATTCTAGGAAATGCAAACCTTGCAAAAATATACCAGAGCATTACTGTATAACTGGGCTGGAAGCCAGCACCTCAAGCAAGGTAACATAAGCAGACAATGCAAGTGAATGCACAGTCGCCAACATGCAATCTGCAGACTGAAAAAATTGCCTCGGGACTTAATCACTCATCCACTGTGTTTTGCTCCTTAAAAGGATCTGTTGCTGTAAGTGGATATGGTATTATTATTCCTGTTGCGACTGTCTCTGTCTTTCTCTGTTTCCTCTCTGTCTTACTCCCTCTTCTATTGTTCACACTTAGCATAGATGTGAATAACAGCTCACCCTAGCCGGACAGCTCACCCTAGCCGGACAGCTCACCCTAGCCGGACAGCTCACCCTAGCCGGACAGCTCACCCTAGCCAAACAGCTCACCCTAGCCGGACAGCTCACCCTAACGAGTAGCTCACCGAGACCAGACACTGTGGACACGGATACTTTTTAATGTGAAAATTGAGCAGAACGGAAATAGGAAAGAAAAATGGGTTAAAAAAATCTAAGACAATACTTGTAGGGTTTACTAGTTGTCAACAAGTGTAATGCACTGAAGGAAGTCCTGGAAGCCACCTCCATTCACAACTTTAAGGCCTGATTTGACATAACACTCGATTGATTGGTTGATAAAGATTAAGCCACCAAAGAGGTGGCACGGGCATGAATAGCCCGTAAATAAAACTCGAACGTCAGAAAGGTAAGAAGCGTAACAGGTACAACAAGGGCTGTAGGCGGGTCATAGAGAGGCTGACCTCACTCTCCCACTGGTCGTTGACCTCACTACCCTCCCCCCCCCTCCAACACTATCCCTGCCACCCATCCCCTGCTGGTAGGGATAGGGCTGGTTACTGGGATGTCAAATGGTGCTCCACCACCACCAGTTGAGGGAGACATCTCCCGTCACGCAGGGTGCAGTCGCACCTCCACAGATCTCCAGTATCATCTATTGATACTGGTAATGGCTCAACAGGGCCACCACTTACGGGCTATTCATGCCCGTGCCACCTTTTGGTGGCTTAATCTTCATCAATCAATCAATCACCATTTGACATCTCGGTCACTTGAAACAGCTGTTAGGAGAGCACTGACCTGTAATGACCAGTTGAACTCTGGCAACGATAAAATATTCATGGCTTACCCACGGCCTTTCCAATGTGTAATTATGTCTCATTTTAAGAGGAGGAAGTAGTAACCCACATTAAAGTAAGTCGTAAACTCTACGATTAATAGTCTCTTAACAGGTACTTTCTCCCTTGACCTCATTCAGACATAAGATTAAAGGTCATTTCCCAGTTTATATCACTGAGGGAGCTGCTGTTTTCCTTTATAAAAAAAGTTAGATCTTAAATTCAAAGTTGACGAATCGGTTCTTAGTGAGATGAAAATCATAAAACGTTAAGGTGTTCGCTGAGTGTGTTAAAAGTCTTACTAAAATCATCAGAGAAGTAAAGACGAATGGAAATACACATTATCGAGCAGTCACAGACATGACTGCTGAGGGAGGTCACGAAACAATGGGTATAAATGAGATAAGTTTAGATTCAGGAAAGACTTGGTAAATACTGGTTCAGTAACAGGGTTGTTGATTTGTGGAACCAATTACCGCGTAACGTGGTGGAGGTGGGTCCCTCGATTGTTTCAAGCGAGGGTTGGACACGTATGAGTGGGATTGGGTGGTTATAAATAGGAGCTGCCTCGTGTGGGCCAATAGGCCTTCTGCAGTTACCTATGTTCTTATGTTCTAACACAGAAAAACCAGACCGAAATATAACAGCAAGAAAACAAGCTACACAAAGACTGTAGCTCACAGAGAGGCAAAGCTTTCAATCTCGGCAGAATTCTATTATGCAGAGACAAATGTCGCCTGATCAATGTCTGAACAATGAGAAGTTGGTGGATTCCCCCACAAGCGAACTTCTGGATTCAACGTGTCAAAGATATATCGTGAACGAGGGTATTGCCCAAGCAGCCAGAACAATCGCTTTCATAATGATAATGAATTATGTAACATGCCTATAGGAATCGGCCATTACCTCTGACCGGACAGAAAACAGGTACCCCCAAATCAAGGTGACAGAGATTTAAGAACATGGTGCAGCCATCGATTGGCCAAGACAGAAAAGGACGGAAGACATTGAATGAGAATATAACTAGATATATAAAACTTAGATTACATAAACAGGTAGGGAAGGAAAGTGACGGACAGAGACGGCAAGGAACAGGCAGAAAATGACGATGTTTCACAGGGGGGACAGCAAAACACAGATAAGAGACGGAACAAATGCATTCCATTGCTGATTGGAACTACAGGTCAGGAAATTGACACGTCGAGAGATCTTGCTTGCATTCACATGTTGTTGACTATTGCTTAGCTGCTCTCGCCGAGAGAGAGAGAGAGAGAGAGAGAGAGAGAGAGAGAGAGAGAGAGAGAGAGAGAGAGAGAGAGAGAGAGAGAGAGAGAGAGAGAGGTGTACATGCAGAAGATGGACTTACAGTTCAGAAGACAGACAATGAAGCAAAGAGCACAGGAAAAGTTCAGACTATCAGGTAATCTCATTAAAACTTTTCAGCCTCACTTTATTCCTCCAAAATTAATTCCATTTCCTTAAGAGCATCTCTTAAAAAAGACAAGTAATTACAAATCGGTTGTAATTGGAGTTAACAGTGAGAATTACGTTGATGGAAATGAAGCTCGACGGTGATTAATGGAATTACACAATGAAATTACCTTTTGAGTGTGTGTGTGTGTGCTTGTGCGTGTGTTTACCTAGATAGTCCTACTGGGCTGAGTTTCAGTGCCTAAGTCTCGCCTTTCCAGCTACCTTGTAACAGGTGCTGCTGCCTTGTACTATAGGAGCTGCCTTGTATGCCTTGTACTATTGGAGCTGCCTTGTATGGGCCAATTCTGCAGTTTCCGTAAATATTGTATCCTTATGACAATAAAATCAGCTTCCTGATTTCTGAGTATCAGTTGTGTCTCCAAAATATATTGATGTCTCCCTCGTTTAACTATTTCACATTTAAATTTCATAGTTCACTTTCCGATGATCGTTGTAGTATTGTCAGTCTCTTTCGTGTTCTCAGAGTTTTCCTAAATTAAATTTTAAATTTTGCCCCGAGGGGCGAGTTTATTGGGCAGCGCACTCATCTTGTGAGTGGACACACCACCATAGCAGCCTGTACAACATTCCCCATAGGAAGAAAACCCGCTGGTTGTTCATCCTGTCACTTGTACCCAGACACAGCTTAACTGTCCAGGGACTTGCTTAACTGTCTCAAGTTTCCTGTTCTCCAGTGGGTGAGTTTATTTCGCAAACTGTCGAGTCTTATCAGCATTATTCCTTTTCAATTCCTGGACTAGCTATGTATATATATATATATATATATTATATATATATATATATATATATATATATATTATATATATATATATATATATATATATAAGAGGGTGGTAGGAGAAAAGCACACAGAAACTGTATTGGAGGGGACCTAAACATTCCCTGTAATGTGTTATGTGTGCTTTCCTCCGAGGCTAAAGGTCCCCCCTTCTCCAGCCAGAGGTGGTACGCCCTTCCATATTTACTTATAAATATATACTCAATTCTTATGCTGAAGGAGAGAATTGACCTTAATCAAAATGACAGTAAAAATGAGCCCGACACGAGCGTGTGTGTTTTACCTCGTGACGTCATAAATCAACTGAGCTCCATATCTTAACAATCGTCCTCTAATCTAAAAAAAAATAAGTAAATTACAAAAGAAGAGTAATATTCCCAAATCTAACAACACCAATCATGTCACTCATATAATGCCTGTTCATGGATATAACGGGCTATAAATAACGCTATAGTGTGATATATTATGAGAGGGAATTATATTATGATATTGGCAGCAGCTCTTCACGCCACAACATATACTTCCTGGGATACAATATTCATAATAGGAAAGCATAATTAGCAGTTGGTGGATCGCGCTTCTATTCATTACATATATCCAGCCATTAATCTTTCATTAAAATAAATCAATTTCTAATTAAAAATATGAGAGGTCAGATAAAAGTTATCAAATGATTAATTTATTTTGTTAGTTCTGATGGTCGTTGTAGGTTTAGGAAGTGTGTGTGTGTGTTGTACTCACCTATTTGTGCTTGCGGGGGTTGAGCTCTGACTCTTTGGTCCCGCCTCTTAACTATAAATCAACTGGTGTACGGTTCCTGAGCCTACTGGGCTCAGGGTATTTGTGTGTACTCACCAAGTTGTGCTTGCGGGGGTTGAGCTCTGACTCTTTGGTCCCGCCTCTTAACTATAAATCAACTGGTGTACAGGTTCCTGAGCCTACTGGGCTCAGGGTATTTGTGTGTACTCACCAAGTTGTGCTTGCGGGGTTGAGCTCTGGCTCTTTGGTCCCGCCTCTTAACTGTCAATCAACTGGTGTACAGGTTCCTGAGCCTACTGGGCTCAGGGTATGTGTGTGTACTTACCTACTTGTACTCACCTAGTTGCTTGCGGGGGTTGAGCTCGGGCTCTTTGGTCCCGCCTCTCAACTGTCAATCAACTAATGTACAGGTTCCTAGCCTACTGGGCTCTATCATATCTACACTTGAAACTGTGTATGGAGTCAGCCTCCACATTACTTCCTAATGCATTCCATTTGTCAACCACCTGACACTGAAAAAAATCTTTATAACGTCTTTTCTAACGTGTGTGTGTGTGTGTGGTGTGTGTGTGTGTGTGTGTGTGTGTGTGTGTGTGTGTGTGTGTGTGTGTGAAAAAAAGTTGATTGACAGTTGAGAGGCGGGTTGAAAGAGCAGAGTTCAACCGCCGCAAACACAACTAGGTGAGTACACACACGCACGGCGTAATTCACTTGNCCACCCATCCAGTCCACCACCCAGTCCACCACCCAACAGCTCTCTCAGGCCAGCATCCCTACACCCTCCCCACCCCCCTGCCCAGACCAGTAACACATACCAGCTATAACAGGACTGTGATTAGTCGCGATTGTATAACGCCCGATGGTGGTGCCTTGACGCATCCTGACATCCATACAGATATCGTATGTGTGTGTGTGTGTGTATGTTTGTGTCTGAGTATATTCACACCAGACTTTCTGAGACAAGCATCAGTGAGCCACGGCCAGCAGGAGTGTGTGTAGACGGTTGGTTGAGCGCTCGTTTGGGTGCTTTAGGGGCAGTTTTAGTTGTCTCGCTTGTGCTTAAGGACTTGTAAGGACTTAAGGACTTGACTTCACCTCGACTTGTTTGCTTAGCTAAGACCTTGGCATGCGTTTGTTTACAGTGCTCTTAATTGTAGGGTTAGACCTGTCCTTGGGTTGTTCCTAGTGCATTTAACGATACATAATTGTCACGCTATTATAAATGAGCCATTCAGCTGTCCCAGGCTGGACAGAGCGAGTGATGTGATGACAGAAGCCAAGGTATGGCATCAAGGAAGTAGAGAGTCAACACCTTCTTCTGTACATGACGAAAAAAGGTCTAATTGACTTACCTTCCAGCAGCCTGAGCATCACCATGGAGATCCTCGTGCCAGGCACCAAGAACGTTGTCACCCATCGTCGCGGCCCTCACCACCGTGCCCCCACCACCGGGGCCCCTACCACCGAGCCCCTACACCGGAGCCCTACCACCGGAGCCCCTACCACCGAGCCCTACCACCGGGCCCCCACCACCGGAGCCCTCATCACCAGAGCCCCAACCACCGCCAGCACCACCCCACCACCAGCAGGAGCGCGAGACTGCACCACTGGACAGGAATGGATGTTTGGGACATCTCCGTCTGTATCTTGGCGTTTCTAACGGTGGTCTAATGTTCGCCTGGTTCCTCGCAAGACCCTGCCTGGAGGTGAGTTGACGTGTGGTGGGTGTGGCTGTCTAGGTAACATGTGTGGTGGTGTGGCTGTCTAGGTAAACATGTGTGGTGGGTGTGGCTGTCTAGGTAAACATGTGTGGTGGGTGTGGCTGTCTAGGTACATGTGTGTGGGTGTGTTTACTTCAGTAAACATGTGTGGTGGTGTGTTTACTTCAGTAAACATGTGTGGTGGACGTGCTTACTTCAGTAAACATATGAGGCAGGTTGGGGACTGCATCTGTCAGCCTGAGTAGTTGTTTGGGTCTAGTGGTGAAAAAACAACTAAAAAACATAGGTAAGGGTTAGAGAGGACCTTAGCGCACATGTGGCCCACTCTAAGTGATTACGTTTTAAGTCCCCCTCCCCCCCCCCTCTCACCTCTTTCCAATCGTGGTCTTGAAACCAGTTAAATTGTGTCATTTCAGTGTTCTAGCTAACAGCCCATTCCCCCCTCATTCACAACCTATTCTCAAACCTGTTCAAGTTCAATGTTTGTTGTTGTATAGATTCAGCTACTTGGAACAACAAGTTCCAAGTAGCACGGGCTATGGTGAGCCCGTAACTTACCTGGCACAGGAGCGGGGAAAGAAGCACGGGCTATGGTTAGCCTCGTGCAGGAGATGTCTCCGTCTTCAAGTTCAAGTTCAAGTATTTTATTGAAACAATGAAAAAAATACCTCTCAAAGGGATAGAGTAGCTTAGGCTATTTCTACCCCCGTCTCAAACCTGTTCTTTTCATGTGGCCTTCCAAAATATAATTTATCCACCTGTTACAGATTCTTCTTGTTCCGACAATTTTAGACCCATGGTTATATTCTCCTTGTTCATCTCAACACCTGTTGTTGGTATAGATTCCTGCTCTTCGGAACAAACAGGTCCAAGTAGCACGGGCTATGGTGAGCCCGTAGTGACTTACCTGGCACAGGAGGGGGCAAGTAGCACGGGCTATGGTGAGCCCGTAGTGGACTTACTGGCACAGGAGCGGGGCAAGTAGCACGGGCTATGGTGACCCCGTAGTGGACTTACCTGGCACAGGAGGGGGCAAGTAGCACGGGCTATGGTGAGCCCGTACTGGCACAAGAGCGGGGCTGTAACTTGAGATTATTATGATTATTCATTTCTTTATTATGCACCCCATACCCATCCCGTGGGGCGGGGTGGATAGGGGGTTACAGAGAAGGGTTTAGGAACTAAGTCTCATGCCTTTCTTCTGTTGCTGATGATTCTTATAATTCCCAGCACCTTATTTTTTTACGATAATGATGATGCTATGGTGATCTGTTGTCTGTTATTGATAATGATGATGCTATAGTGATCTGTTGTCTGTTATTGATATTGATGATGCTATGGTGATCTGTTTTGATATTGATGATGCTATGGTCATGATCTGTTCTGTCGTTGTTGATATCATGATGATGCTATGGGTGATCTGTGTCTGTTATTGATAATGATGATGCTATGGTGATCTATTGTCTGTTATTGATAATGATGATGCTATGGTGATCTGTTATCTGTTATTGATTTGATGATACTATGGTGATCTGTTTTGTCTGTTATTGAGCCACTGTTGTCTATTAAACTTTACATTATATTGGTTTACCTTGAAGTGTTGATTGTTCTATTTGATATGACTGCTGCAAAACAACATTTATATCCCACCGGTTAATAACCTTTTATCCATTTAACACCGTTAATCCCATCTCGCGTCGTTTCTGCACCTTTCAAGATAATTAAACTTCAGTGCATTTAACCTCTTCTTACGAGGAATATTCTCGTGATAAATTTCAGTTCCTCGATATTTGTAACGTCACCACTTTCATGTGTGTGTGTGTGTGGGCTGTTATTTGTGCCGACCGGGTTATTGCGACTACTTCACCGAATTAGCTTTAGCTTTTCAAGAGCATTTGGGTTCATTGTGTCGTGTGATGACCCAAACTCTAAGACTCTTGAGCGTAACTGGAGTCACGTCTCGCTACACCTTGAAGGGATACTTGTAAGGTGTTTTATATATATATATATATATAATATATATATATATATATATATATATATATATATTAATATATATTATATATGTGTGTGTGTTCTTAAACCTGGTTCCAGAGATCTAGTCTTTTGGATATTTGCGCTGTGTGTGGTGTGTGTGTGTGTGTGTGTGTGTGTGTGTGTGTGTGTGTGTGTGTGTGTGTGTGTGTGTGTGTGTGTGTGTGTGGTGTGTGTGTGTGTGTGTGTGTGTGTGTGTGTGGTGTGTGTGTGTGTCAGGTCAGCAATTTCTCCAGCTTTGAAAGGGGCTGTCATTGTGCAGCAGTACTCCACTCTAGAGAGCACTAGCGTCTTGAAGAGTATCATCATCGGTATAGCATCTCTAGTGTGAAAGGTTCTTATTATCCAACCTGTCATTTTTCTTGCAGTTGTGACGGCTACTTTATTGTGTTCTTTAAGGTAAGGTCTTCCACATGAGTACACCAGTAAGGTGTAAACCTGTAGGTCTTCCAACAGGGTGGCAGGGAAGGGACGAAGAGAAGGGTAACAGGAGGCTGGAAGTGTAAACTAGAAAACAGGGATGGAATATCAACATTAAACGAGGAGGCGGAAAAGGGAGTGAAGGAAGGGAAAATAAACTCTGGCTGAAGGAGGTGATGAGAATTTACAGACCATAAAAACTGAGGAATTTCTCCTCCTAACATTTACTCAGCTTTAAAAAAGACATCAATATAGGAGAGAGGAACGACGTCAGACGCTCCTAAACACTTCCGCAAAATTCAATGTTTAGCTGAAATTTACACGGGTTTACGCTTAAATTTACAGTGTAAACCTCGGAACACTAGCAGTGTGCTATACATTTACAGTGTAAACCTCGAAACACTAGCAGTGTGCTATACATTTACAGTGTAACCTCGAAACACTAGCAGTGTGCTATACATTTACAGTGTAACCTCGAAACATAGCAGTGTGCTATACATTTACAGTGTAAACCTCGAAACAACACTAGCAGTGTGCAATACATTTACAGTGTAAACCTCGGAACACTAGCAGTGGTGCTATACATTTACAGTGTAAACCTCGAAACAATAGCAGTGTGCTATACATTTACAGTGTAACCTCGGAACACTAGCAGTGTGCTATACATTTACAGTGTAAACCTCAGAACACTAGCAGTGTGCTATACATTTACAGTGTAAACCTCAGAACACTAGCAGTGTGATATACATTTACAGTGCAACCTCGGAACACTAGCAGTGTGCTATACATTTACAGTGTAAACCTCAGAACACTAGCAGTGTGCTATACATTTACAGTGCAAACCTCGGAACATTAATGGTGTTTAATGAATGAAAATTTTGCAGAGTGAGAGCGCTAAGCCAGTAAGACGATATTGCACGTGGAAGGATATGAGGAGTGGATATGAAGAATGGAACGAAAACCGATCATTTAGACCGTCAGGGATTGAACGCTGACCTGCAAGATGCAAGAACACAAGGAATTAACTAAATTACAGAAGGCCCATTGGCCCATACGATCCACCTCCTATTTATATCCAACCAAACTGATTCATATATATATATATATATATATATATNGGGGATGTGTAGAAGGTGTTGGGGGATGTGTAGAAGGTGTTGGGGGTGTGTAGAAGATGCGTGAGTGACACATGAGTTGTGTGGGCAATGAATTTGTTTATGCAGTTAGAATTATTCTACAGCAGCGTGGGAATTATTGCAGCAGCGTGGGAATTATTGCAGCAGCGTGGGAATTATTGCTGCAAGTCGTGGGAATTATTGCTGCAGCGTGGGAATTATTGCAGCAGCGTGGGAATTATTGCAGCAGCGTGGGAATTATTGCTGCAGCGGTGGGAATTATTGCAGCAGCGTGGAATTATTGCAGCAGCGTGGGAATTATTGCAGCAGCGTGGGAATTATTGCTGCAGCGTGGGAATTATTGCTGCAGCGTGGGAATTATTGCAGCAGCGTGGGAATTATTGCAGCAGCGTGGGAATTATTGCTGCAGCGTGGAATTATTGCAGCAGCGTGGGAATTATTGCTGCAGCGTGGGAATTATTGCTGCAGCGTGGGAATTATTGCAGCAGCGTGGGAATTATTGCAGCAGCGTGGGAATTATTGCTGCAGCGTGGGAATTATTGCTGCAGCGTGGGAATTATTGCAGCAGCGTGGAATTATTGCTGCAGCGTGGGAATTATTGCTGCAGCGTGGGAATTATTGCAGCAGCGTGGGAATTATTGCAGCAGCGTGGGAATTATTGCTGCAGCGTGGGAATTATTGCTACAGCAGCGTGGGAATTATTGCAGCAGCGTGGGAATTATTGCAGCAGCGTGGGAATTATTGCAGCAGCGTGGGAATTATTGCAGCAGCGTGGGAATTATTGCAGCAGCGTGGGAATTATTGCAGCAGCGGGGAATTATTGCTGCAGCGTGGGAATTATTGCTGCAGCGTGGGAATTATTGCTGCAGCGGGAAATTATGGCTGCAGCGTGGGAATTATTGCAGCAGCGTGGGAATTATTGATGCAGCGTGGGAATTATTGCAGCAGCGTGGGAATTATTGCAGCAGCGTGGGAATTATTACAGCAGCGTGGGAATTATTGCAGCAGCGTGGGAATTATTGCTGCAGCGTGGGAATTATTGATGCAGCGTGGGAATTATTGATGCAGCGTGGGAATTATTGCAGCAGCGTGGGAATTATTACAGCAGCGTGGAATTATTGTAGCAGCGTGGGAATTATTGATGCAGCGTGGGAATTATTGATGCAGCGTGGGAATTATTACAGCAGCGTGGGAATTATTGGTGCAGCAGCGTGGGAATCACGGATTAATTCAAGAGTAATATTGACGACCGTCACCCCCTCCCCCCCCCTCACCATCAAGTTATGAACATCAACAAATCCTTAGAAAATAACTTTTAAAAACAAAAACTGTGTAAACAAAAAGAGAAGTGAAATCATAACATTTCCTCACAGGAAATGAAGCGATGAATGATCAAGTTCATGAGCAATGTTATTCACCTATTCATCAATTCTCGTAGCCAAAAACCCACGCAATTGAAGGGTTGTTGTTAATGGCGTTAAGTGTGGTAATTACGGAGGGCAATTCAACCCTTGGATTTGTGAATAATCAAGGTGTCTGGGTCGTTAATTATTGGCTGAGAGCTCGTTTAATGGTGGGGATAATGCCAAGCTTTGGGTGGTGATCTAAATAATGATTGTGGTGGTGGTGGTGGTTGGATAATGATTGTAATGGTGGATGATCGGTGTTGACATTGGTGGTTAGCTGGTGATTGCGGTGATATAATGGTGACTGGTGGTGGTTAATGGTAATATTCTCTACCTGGTGCTTGCGGAAGTTATGCTTCAGCTCTTTGGTCCCGCTCGGCTTCTGGGATAGTGGTGGTGCATATGGTGCTGCCATGATGGTCTTAGTGGTGTTAAGATATTGATGTAAATGGTTCTCACTTAATTGAGCTTGCGGGGTTGAGCTTCGGCTCTGGTCCCGCCTCTTAACTCTCAATCTACTGGTGTTAGATTCCTGAGCTTATTGAGCTCTACCATATCTACATTTGAAACTGTGTATGGCGTCTGCCTCCACCACATCACTGCCTAATGCATACCATTTATTAACTACTCTAACACTTAAAAAGCTTTGTTTAATGTCTCTGTGGCTCATTTGGTACTCAAGTTTCCATCTTCATCCCCTTGTACGAGTATCACCCGTGCTAAATATATATATAAGCTGTCCTTATATACCCTGTCAATTCCTCTGAGAATTTGTATGTGATGATCATGTCTCCCCGAACTCTTCTGTCTTCCATTGACGTGAGGTGCAATTCACGCAGCCTTTCCTCGTAATTATTTCCTAGTGGTGTTAGGGGTAATGATCTAGATGGTATAGTATAATGATGCAGGCGATGAGTCACAATAACGTGGCTAAGTAAGTTGACCAGACCACACACTACAAGGTGAAGGGACGACGACGTTTCGGTCCGTCCTGGACCATCGACTTGAGAATGGTCCAGGACGGACCGAAACGTCGTCGTCCCTTCACCTTCTAGTGTGTGGTCTGGTCAACTAGTATAATGATCTAAGACACAAAATAAAGACATATTAAGACAAATGTGTTCTAACAAGAGTCCAGACCACACTCACTACGGTGAACAAAGCCAATGAACAAACTTGTTCTCTACAGAAACGCCAATTTCAATTAGAGCTGAAGAAATAAAATATTCAGCTGGGCAAATACCGGCGCAGAGAACAAACATCACATTTGCCGATATTATGCCCCGAAGCTTGTATACTGGGTGTATATTGGGGTCTGTATCTTGGTGTATACTGGGGGTCTGTATCTGGGAGTATACTGGGGTCTGTATCTGGGAGTATACTGGGGTCTGTATCTTGGTGTATACTGGGGTCTGTATCTGGATGTATATTGGGGCTGTATCTGGGAGTATACTGGGGACTTCTATCTGGAGTATACTGGGGTCTGTATCTGGGAGTATACTGGGGTCTGTATCTGTGTGTATACTGGGATCTTATCTGGGTGTATATTTGGGTATGTTATAGCTTACTGACACACATCAGCAAATAATAATTTAGTCATGAACATAATACAGGCTCAGATAAATTTTCAGTATATATACACAAATATATGGGGTACACATCTCAAGTGTATACTCACATAGATGCGAGGTACACCTCTCAATGTATGTATATCCATATCGCCATTACTTTCCTTAGTGTCGTCTGTGTAATTAAATGTTGAACAGCATAGTTCATTAGTAGTGTCGTCTGTGAACTGAATGTTGCACCGTTACTCGTCTGTGTATAATTGATGTTAATCAATAACAAAATTTGACTCTAATTTTATTCAGAAAGTTACAATATGCTCATCAAAACAAGACCAGGTAAAACAAGTAAAACACCAGGTAAAAACAGGTAAAAGACCAGGTGTGTAAAGACTAGGTGTGTAAAGACTAGGTACACACTGTGTTACACAACACGAAATGGGAGGAATTCAACGATAAATCCAATCAAAGACAAACAATATAATAGCTTCAGCAATAGTAATATTAACAAATTACATAATGAAGATGAAGTAAAGATCCAACATATATATATAAGTGTATTACAAAAGTTACTGGGTCTTTTCTTCACGTTCATTCAAGCACTACGGCAATGTAGTGAGTTCCTCCAAAATTACATAATATTTTGTAACTAATCATGCACCAAAAAAATGCATAACACCATACAAAATATTATACAAAAATTATCATCAACTATCACCGAACTATCTGCGCAGTCAGCCATAGGCTTAGGGCTCGCACAGGAATTTCCCGCCAAAAAAAAATGATTTATTTGTATATATTTATCATTGATGAAAGTTGCCATAGCAGTTGATGGCAACATAATTATATGACACCTGGTAATCATATCCACTCTTCCGTCTACTTTTATTAATACAAATTGCAATGATTTAAAAATGTAACTCAATAATTAGAAGCTATAATCGTGAAGTTCCCAAGTATAATTGTTCCAATGAACTATTACTACCTGTCGGTAGCACATTGACTGCTAATGTTAAAATTAATGTTAACTGCAATGTTCATTACAATATCAATTCAAATAACCAACCAATCCCAGCAGTAATGTCACTATAACGTATACTTCACTTTATCGTTAACGTTCTGACAATTCATCCGTGTTTTGTACTTCCTCGGCAGTACCACAGGACCCAACTTCCTGCCGGCGCGCCGACTCGCTCAGACACTGGCGGCATTCTTCATCCCCCTCTACTGGATCTTGACCTGACCCATCCACCTCAGAATGGTCCCTGACCCTCATCCTTGGGGAGGGTTACAGGTGTTGCAGTGAAAGTTGAAGGTAAGGGGTGTGCTGTTTCCCGCGATCCAGATGGGGCTGGAGAGGGGCCTAGCGGGCCGTGCGGGGGTCACGTCTTGGGTACTGGCGGTGCTGGCGTAGTTCGCTGACCGCGGTTGGGAAGTAATTACCGGCGTCTGCTCACTCACCTCGTCTTCGGACTCGTCGCCGAAGCGTAGCATCGTCTGGGCGCACCACATAATAGCCTGCAAAACGAGTGATGACAAATAAAGCTAAATCTATATTCTCAAACGAGGTAAATATTTATATATAAACACCTTTTGCTAATTACATAAGATAATAATAAAAGGAAACTGAAAAAGGCTTCTTGGCCCATATGTAGCTTCTCCTAATTGATATCTACCCAAAGTTATTCATATACTTTATATGTGTGTAAATCACTAAAATAAACACGTGATTAAAAATGTAACAGTGCCAGACCACGGAGGAAAATTGAAACAGGAATTTTCTTAAGTACTTCGTATATTAATACATCTTCAGGAGTAATATACGAAAGTACTTAAGGAAATCCTGTTTCAATTTTCCTCCGTGGTCTGACACTGTCATATATTATATATATGATATAAATGAATTTGAGTGAATATAAGTAGGAGTTGCTACATATGGGCCAATATGCCTTCTGCAATTTCCTTGATTTTTATGTTCATATGTACCAAGGCTCACATCCTAATTAGGAACGAGTTCAAGTATATATAAAAAAAGGAGCTGCCGCGAATGGGAAAAAGCGGTGTATTGCAGTTCTATTGATTCTCATGTTCTATTCAAATCATCTTGAAACGATGTTGAGTCATCGCCTTAAATTATTCCTCGTCCTATTTTAGAATTATGAGTCAACTTATGTTGAATACTATATATGTAAGTACAGGCGATGAGTCACAATAACGTGGCTGAAGAATGTTGACCAGACCACACACTAGAAGGCGAAGGGACGACGACGTTTCGGTCCGTCCTGGACCATTCTCAATCGACCTGAGAATGGTCCAGGACGGACCGAAACGTCGTCGTCCCTTCACCTTCTAGTATGTAGTCTGGTCAACTATATATAAGTCGTTCATTTATGTACACACTCCCTAGTACTACCGTCACGGTCACTTACCATCAAAATGGTGTGCCTGCACCTCCAGATGAGGAAGGCAAAGAGTGCCACAATCCCCACAATGAAGATAGCCACGTCGAAGGCAGTCAGGACGGGCGAGTCGAAGGTGGTCAAGTCGGCCGAGTCATTCACCATCCTGTCCGCCATGTTGAAGCGGGTCTCAACCATGCAGTCGTCTCTTGAATCCTGCTTCATCTCGTCCACCACCGTAAGTGATCAGCCCTGTGGTCAAAACTGACCAACCTGCCTTCTACACTGATGCCGATTTTCTTAGATTCAGCGCTAACCAACACTGTTTTCAATTACGTATTTGTATTTACACTGCCTTCTGCTGCTCAAAGACTTTCACCGAATCGAGATGATTGACACACTACATTGACCTTAACAATGACGTCCAATGACCACCACATCAGCCAACACACTGACTCCCTCAGGCTCCAAGTGACTTATGTGGATTGCGGCATAGAAAAGCTGATCCCAAAGACATTTCCTTATGTAGGGGTGGGGGGGGGGGAGGTAGGGGATTATCTGAGAAAGGGTATTAGGAAGAGAGGTGATGGAGGGTTTAGGTGGAGGGAGGGGCGATACGTTCGTTTCTAGCGTCATTTTGTCGTATTACTGTTTGCTCAAGACAAATTTGTAAAAGGAAATGTATATGCTTATCTCCCAGAATGTTTGGTAATATGTTTATTGCTTGTGATGTGTGTATGTGTATGTATTAACACGATGTACTGAACGGGGTGAGAATAGCTTGAGCTACCTCATAATTGAAATAAGTTTACCTCAGTAAAGTTTACCTCAGTAAACTTATTTCAATTTCAATGTCAATTTCAATTTGTAAATTGGTCTTAAGCAAATTACGCAACAAATATTGTCTTTTAACTATACAAAAATTATGATTAACAACGGCTGTTTTAGCGATAGTGGGGATATTGTATGCAGGAAATTATTAATGTTGAGAAAGAGACACTTCAAAAGACCTTTTGTATAATGTGAGGCTGTGAGCTATTTATGTCATGTAATTGTGGTATTTTCTGCAGTTTATTTTTTTTTATATCCCATTTATAGACATCCAATTGAATCCTTTGTTCTATGTTCTCTTTCGATCTAATATATTGAAAACTGATAACATCGGCTTATATATTTTTGCCCGAAACGCATTGCGTAATAGTGGCTTTAGGCATTGTATGTACTAGCTCTATCTATAAATCGATCACTTATGTAAAATCTCTCTATGTATGTACCTTTCCTGAATAAACATATTTATTTATATAACGGCGCCTTGAAAGACTCGGTATAAATTCCTTACATAAATTTCACAAACACACAAGTGTGGGTTTGTTTCCTACCTTATATTAGATTTTCATTCACTGGAAGATTATCAGAATCCAGAAAAGTGAATTAATGATATAATTAAGATGTCAACAGAAAATGTAGATATATTTTGAGATTTCTCCAGTTTCGATCAGATAGTCATTTTCATTATATACAAGCCTCATTATATATATATGAACGTCCTATGCAGGAATATTGCGTACACTTTTGACGCAAAAGGGTACTGTCAAATGATATGTAAAGCGTCAAGCAACGTAGGTGGTTCCAAGAATCATCAAATTCTTTCCATAATAATTATGGAAACTACAAAAGGCCTTTTGGTTCACAGTTCCTACATATATCCACCAAAATAAATACTACTACTAAGCTTGTTTAAATGCGCTAAATAAATTTAGTTTTCAACGGAAAAGAATAAGAGGTGATTTAACACAAGTATTTAAGATCATGAAAGGACGTGACAATCTAGCCAACCAAAATGCTCTAATTTTGTCAAATATCACTCGAACCATTTGTTTTAATATTAAAATTAACGTATGCGTTTACACGAAGCAAAATCAGTTTTCTCTAATCGAAAAGTAAACACAGAACAGCTTACCATATGACAAAGTTCAGTGTAATACAGTGTACATATTTACCATTAACTGGAGTTAAGTGAGACTGCCTCAAGGCTCTCTCCTGGGACCTCTGTTGTTTATCATATATATATAATCGATTTAGATTCAGAACTGACCAATAATATTTGCAAATGTGCAAACGATAAGAAAACTGGCCGAGAAATAAATTCAGAAGCCTCAAAATAACATCAAGACGATCCAGATAAGCAAGATTGGCAGATGCAGTATAATGCTGGCAAGTTCCGAGGTATGGTAATGATGACAGTGTTACAACACCGTACAGCATGACAAAGTTAATCCCACAAATTAGAAACCTTCCATGTGAAGAGATTCAAAAAGCTCAATTTACATTCTCCAGAAAAAAGAATAGTTAGTGGTGACATGATTGATTCAATGGGTATAAGAAGGTGATGAGAAAAGCAACTAGACACGGGAGACATCTCCTGTCCACGAGGCTAACATGCTTCTTGCCCAGCTCCTGTGCCAGGTAAGTTACGGGCTCACCATAGCCCGTGCTACTTGGAACTTGTTCCGAGTAGCTGAATCTATAACAACAAAGCAACTAGAGCTCTAAGGTGACTGGAACCCGCGATCATGAGACTGCCAGGCGCTAACTTTGCCACTCTTGCTCTTTGAATTCCAGTGTAATATTTTGTCTGTTGTTTAAACTGGTTCTAGGGGAAAGAGTTAATTTAATCTCCTGTAAATCCTATTGTGTTAAGTACACCGCCCATTACTCTACCTTCCCAAGACAGGTACAGTTGCCAACTTTAATTGTCAATAATACTTAATCCCATATTATAATGTTCACTTGACATAGTAGTAATCCGCATAGTATAATGTTCCTTATCAAGTTCAAGTAAGTTTATGGATATAATGAAATGCACCTTAAAGGATAGAATAGCTTAGGCTATTTCTACTCTCGTTCCTCCTTTTTACATGCAGCAGATTTAAGACTCCGAGATCTTTCCGAGAATTCACCGGCTCTCTTATGGGTCCAAACAACCAGCTAATTTTGTCAGATTCTGTCAATTTATCAATAAGACAATCTGCAGTTCCTTCTGGGAGAGTGTACAATAGACTTCCTCTAGTCCTTTACTTGATTTACTTCAGACAGGATTCTTCTCATTTAAGTAACGAGGGTTGAACTGAACTTATATTAGGTTCGATGAGATGGGGTTAGTGAGAAGGGAGATGCTATGGGGGAAGGGAATGATATGAGACGATCTAGAGAGGGTTTTGAAATGGTCAGAAGACTGGCAGATGCAGTTTAATCCTGACAAATGCAAGAGGCTAGGTAATGATGATAGAGTTACAGGATATTAGCTGGATGGCGTTGAAATTTCGAAGTCTAATTGGGAAAGGATCCAGGGGTCATGATTCGTAAGAATTTAAAGTAAAAAATCAAAACATTCTTGTTCGAAATAATGCAAATTAGACACTGGGATATATTTCCTAGAAGCGTTAGCAGTAAAACACCTGGTGATTACACTAGACTACACTACACTACACTACACTACACTGTGTTTGTTCACCTGGTGATATTTTTCAGCTATACCTTGCTCTTGTTAGGCCCCATTTAGATTATGCAGTTCAGTTTTGGTCGCCATAACATAGAATGTAATGTAAAGATGATATAATGACAATGTAAAATTGTCATCTTACGCGTTCAGCGTAAGATGACAAAGTTAATCCCGCAGATTAGAAGCCTGTCATATGAAGGAAGATTGACAAAGCTTAATTGACATCCTCTAGAAAACCAGAGTTAGGGTGATACGATGAAGTTTACACGTGGACGAAGGAACATAACAAGAGATATATTAATAAGGTATTAAATATATCAACACATATAGAACCGAAACAGCGAACATAAATTGATTAGTTTAGATTTAGGAAAGACCTGGTAAGACAGTATTAAGGTTGTGGATTTGTGGAACAAATTACCGGTTAACATAATAGACGTAGGATCCCTGGTTGTTTCAAGCTTAAGTTAGACAAATATATGAATGAGTTTGGGTGCATATAAATAGGAGCTGTCATGTATGGGCATGGCAGAATCTGCATTCATGCCGAAAGGGCATGACATGACTGCCCAGAAGGCAGGAAAGGCCTTCTGCAGTTTCCTTCATTCTTATGTGTTTATGTTTTTTTTAAGAGAGAAGAGGGAATGCTCCCTCACAATCAAGTTCTCCCTCCCCAAAACCTGCCCCATCCCCAACACCAGCCTCCCCTCCTCCCTTAAACCAAACCCTACCCACTCCCCATTACTCAAAAAATCCCTTGACCACCCAAAGCCATCTTGACAGAGGACTCCTCTATACCATCAACGTAGGACTCCTCTGCGGATCCTTATCTCTTTCCATTTCACCGTCATCCCCCCCCCCCACTCCCAATCACTCCACCTGCTCCTCCAGGTCATCTTCGTGAGCCCATTCTCCCCTCTCTCCTCTTATTTCTCTTCTTCCATTCACCTCCCCTTCTCACTTATTTTCTACCTTCCCTGCCCTCCTCCTCCTCTGGTGGCACTCTGGGTTTCAACAGCCCCCAAGATGAGTGTTGAGCGGGCCAGGAGGGCAGGCAATTGGTAGGTGGTAGGAAAGAGGGTCATGACTCCGGGGATGAATCAGGAAGATAAGTAAGATTATGATATCAAGACGACTCGGGAGCTCAGAAGTGGGGTGAAAGAAGCAAGATTGTGATATCAGGGAGTCTTGGGAAAATAAAGTAAGTTTATTGAGATAATAAAATACATCTCAAATGGATAGAGTAGCTTAGGTTAAGTCTACCCTTTCTACCCTTGTCATTATGGGCTATTCATGCCCGTGCCACCTCTTGGGTGGCTTAATCTTCATCAATCTTTACCCTTGTCTATTTAACGTCCCTCAAGGCGCTCACAACTCCACACAGTACACAAATATTAATCATATTAACATTCCACATTCCAATAGTAACAACTTGTTATGGTTAAGGTAGACTAAAAACAAGTTGGAGAGAGTACAACATGAATCATGAAAATAATCTTAGGATGCCCAAGAAATTTATGATTAAGATAATGAGCACCGAATGGAACTACAGAGTATTGGGGATAGAATTTCAGAGACAAATGTAGTTTCGGCGATTAGATTAATGAGAGGTGGGGGGAGGGAGTTAATGAATTAATCCTCTCACTTTAAAAGGAAGAAAAAATGAGAAATGCACGTTAAAGTATAATAAAAGAGCATATATGAGAACCTTATATCGAGAGCATATATCGTGGCATTATAGCAATGCCATAGCAGTCACAGACCTGTCTAACTGTGGCGAGGACGTAGAAATTATGGGAGTTAATCTCACTATGAGGAACTCAAATGCAGTCCATTTTCAATGTACACAGGAGCCATAGAGAACACGATATGGAGCTGTTGTTTGTTGTTGTTATAGATTCAGCTACTCGGAACAAGTTCCAAGTAGCACGGGCTATGGTGAGCCCGTAACTTACCTGGCACAGGAGCTGGGCAAGAAGCATGGGCTATGGTTAGCCTCGTGGACGGGAGATGTCTCTCGTGATATGGAGCTCTCTGCAAACTTTAAAATAGCAGTCACCACACCTACTATCATCTTGGGTGGCTTCAACGCTCATAGTGAATTACAACTTGATTCTCTTGATTCCCCAAGAATTAACCCCAACGGAAGAAATATTGAACACATTTTAAATGAAGTGCCTGAAGTCCGTCTGCTTAACGCGACGGAACCAACCCACATTGGTGGAGGGGGGGGGGGAAGATGGACCTCATGTTTGTCTCCACCAGTATTTATGAGTTGTGTCATTGGTCAGTTGAACGCAACTATAACAGAAGCGAAAAAGAAACAGGGAAAAAGGAGGAAACCCCACCTCCATTTAAAACATTGACCCAAATATCACAGTATCAAGGTTATCGTGAATAACCGAACTCAATTACAGGCTCACTATAGTCCGTGCTACATGGAAATTTTATTCCGAGTAGCTGAATCAAAACAACAGCAACAACAACATGCGAACCTTATGTTCTAATGTTACAAAGTATTATGTCTTTCAAGAATGTATTGCATTGCCAAAGAAACAACAGAGACTTATTAGAAAGATAGCACCCCTAACTACACGGAATTGGGGTGGTATCTTAAGTTAGATAAGGGCATGGTTATATCAAAGGAAACAAAGAGTTAGTATAACAGGAGTTAAGTGAAAGAGGGAAACTGTTATAAGTGGAGAGCCTCAAGGCTCTATGCTAGGACCTCTGTTGTTTACCATATATATTAATTATTTACATTTGCAAATTTCGGATGATACGAATATTTGTGTGTGTGTGTGTGTGTGTGTGTGTGTGTGTGTGTGTGTGTGTGTGTGTGTGTGTGTGTGTGTGTGTGTGTGTGTGTGTGTGTGTGTGTGTGTGTGTATTTACTATTTGTGCCTGCAGGATTGAGTTCTTAGCTCTTGGACCCCTCCTTCCTAGCTGTACGTTGTCTAATGTACTGACTCCCGGCCTATTTGTCTTCTACCCTATCTACTACATATTTCTCTCACGCGCTCACACACATCCCCAGGATGCAGGCAGTAGCAGCTGTCTAACTCCCGGGTACCTACTTACAGATACGTGAACAGAGGCATTAAGTGAAAAGAAAGCGTTGCCCAAATGCTCTCGTTTCTCTCTCTCTCCGCGACTCTAACTCATTCACTTTACATATAATAATACATTTGTCTCACGTTGGCTAGCCATTAGTGTCTCCAAGTCACATCCCAGTCACTCCTCCACCTAGCTAGACCACCACCCAGCCAGTCCACCACCCAGACCACCACCCATCCAGTCCACCACCCAACAGCTCTCTCAGGCCAGCATCCCTACACCCTCCCCACCCCCCTGCCCAGACCAGTAACAACATACCAGCTATAACAGGACTGTGATTAGTCGCGATTGTATAACGCCCGCTGGTGGTGCCTTGACGCATCCTGACATCCATACAGATATCCGTATGTGTGTGTGTGTGTGTGTATGTTTGTGTCTGAGTATATTCACCAGACTTTCTGAGACAAGCATCAGTGAGCCACGGGCCAGCAGGAGTGTGTGTAGACGGTTGGTTGAGCGCTCGTTTGGGTGCTTTAGGGGCAGTTTTAGTTGTCTCGCTTGTGCTTAAGGACTTGTAAGGACTTAAGGACTTGACTTCACCTCGACTTGTTTGCTTAGCTAAGACCTTGGCATGCGTTTGTTTACAGTGCTCTTAATTGTAGGGTTAGACCTGTCCTTGGGTTGTTCCTAGTGCATTTAACGATACATAATTGTCACGCTATTATAAATGAGCCATTCAGCTGTCCCAGGCTGGACAGAGCGAGTGATGTGATGACAGAAGCCAAGGTATGGCATCAAGGAAGTAGAGAGTCAACACCTTCTGTACATGACGAAAAAAAGGTCTAATTGACATTACCTTCCAGCAGCCTGAGCAGTCACCATGGAGATCCTCGTGCCAGGCACCAAGAACGTTGTCACCATCGTCGCGGCCCTCACCACCGGAGCCCCCACCACCGGAGCCCCCACCACCGGAGCCCCTACCACCGGAGCCCTCATCACCAGAGCCCCAACCACCGCCAGCACCACCACCACCACCAGCAGGAGCGCGAGACTGCACCACTGGACAGGAATGGATGTTTGGGACATCTCCGTCTGTATCTTGGCGTTTCTAACGGTGGTCTTAATGTTCGCCTGGTTCCTCGCAAGACCCTGCCTGGAGGTGAGTTGACGTGTGGTGGGTGTGGCTGTCTAGGTAAACATGTGTGGTGGGTGTGGCTGTCTAGGTAAACATGTGTGGTGGGTGTGGCTGTCTAGGTAAACATGTGTGGTGGGTGTGGCTGTCTAGGTAAACATGTGTGGTGGGTGTGTTTACTTCAGTAAACATGTGTGGTGGGTGTGTTTACTTCAGTAAACATGTGTGGTGGACGTGCTTACTTCAGTAAACATATGAGGCAGGTTGGGGACTGCATCTGTCAGCCTGAGTAGTTGTTTGGGTCTAGTGGTGAAAAAAACAACTAAAAAACATAGGTAAGGGTTAGAGAGGACCTTAGCGCACATGTTGGCCCACTCTAAGTGATTACGTTTTAAGTCCCCTCCCCCCCCCCTCTCACCTCTTTCCAATCGTGAGTCTTGAAACCAGTTAAATTGTGTCATTTCAGTAGTTCTAGCTAACAGCCCATTCCCCCCTCATTCACAACCCTATTCTCAAACCTGTTCAAGTTCAATGTTGTTGTTGTTATAGATTCAGCTACTTGGAACAACAAGTTCCAAGTAGCACGGGCTATGGTGAGCCCGTAACTTACCTGGCACAGGAGCGGGGAAAGAAGCACGGGCTATGGTTAGCCTCGTGGACAGGAGATGTCTCCCGTCTTCAAGTTCAAGTTCAAGTATGTTTATTGAAACAATGAAAAAAAATACATCTCAAAGGGATAGAGTAGCTTAGGCTATTTCTACCCCCGTCTCAAACCTGTTCTTTTCATGTGGCCTTCCCAAAATATAATTTATCCACCTTGTTACAGATTCTAGCTTGTTCCGACAATTTTAGACCCATGGTTATATTCTCCTTGTTCATCTCAACACACTGTTGTTGGTATAGATTCTGCTCTTCGGAACAAACAGGTCCAAGTAGCACGGGCTATGGTGAGCCCGTAGTGGACTTACCTGGCACAGGAGGGGGGCAAGTAGCACGGGCTATGGTGAGCCCGTAGTGGACTTACCTGGCACAGGAGCGGGGCAAGTAGCACGGGCTATGGTGACCCGTAGTGGACTTACCTGGCACAGGAGGGGGGCAAGTAGCACGGGCTATGGTGAGCCCGTACCTGGCACAAGAGCGGGGCTGTAACTTGAGATTTATTATGATTATTCATTTCTTTATTATGCACCCCATACCCATCCCGTGGCGGGGGTGGATAGGGGTTACAGAGAAGGGTTTAGGAACTAAGTCTCATGCATTCCTTCTGTTGCTGATGATTCTTATAATTCCCAGCACCTTATTTGTTTACGATAATGATGATGCTATGGTGATCTGTTGTCTGTTATTGATAATGATGATGCTATAGTGATCTGTTGTCTGTTATTGATATTGATGATGCTATGGTGATCTGTTATTGATATTGATGATGCTATGGTGATCTGTTGTCTGTTATTGATAATGATGATGCTATGGTGATCTGTTGTCTGTTATTGATAATGATGATGCTATGGTGATCTATTGTCTGTTATTGATAATGATGATGCTATGGTGATCTGTTATCTGTTATTGATATTGATGATACTATGGTGATCTGTTGTCTGTTATTGAGCCACTGTTGTCTTATTAAACTTTACATTTATATTGGTTTACCTTGAAGTGTTGATTGTTCTATTTTGATATGACTGCTGCAAAACAACATTTATATCCCACCGGTTAATATCTTTTATCCATTTAACACCCGTTAATCCCATCTCGCGTCGTTCTGCACCTTTCAAGATAATTAAACTTCAGTGCATTTAACCTCTTCTTACGAGGAATATTCTCGTGATAAAATTTCAGTTCCTCGATATTTGTAACGTCACCACTTTCATGTGTGTGTGTGTGTGGGCTGTTATTTGTGCCGACCGGGTTATTGCGACTACTTCTCCGAATTAGCTTTAGCTTTTCAAGAGCATTTGGGTTCATTGTGTCGTGTGATGACCAAAACTCTAAGACTCTTGAGCGTAACTGGAGTCACGTCTCGCTACACCTTGAAGGGATACTTGTAAGGTGTTTTATATATATATATATATATATATATATATATATATATATATATATATATATATATATATATATATATATATATGTGTGTGTGTGTGTTCTTAAACCTGGTTCCAGAGATCTAGTCTTTTGGATATTTGCGCTGTGTGTGTGTGTGTGTGTGTGTGTGTGTGTGTGTGTGTGTGTGTGTGTGTGTGTGTGTGTGTGTGTGTGTGTGTGTGTGTGTGTGTGTGTGTGTGTGTGTGTGTGTCAGGTCAGCAATTTCTCCAGCAGTGAAAGGGGCTGTCATTGTGCAGCAGTACTCCACTCTAGAGAGCACTAGCGTCTTGAAGAGTATCATCATCGGTATAGCATCTCTAGTGTGAAAGGTTCTTGTTATACAACCTGTCATTTTTCTTGCAGTTGTGACGGCTACTTTATTGTGTTCTTTAAAGGTAAGGTCTTCCGACATGAGTACACCAGTAAGGTGTAAACCTGTAAGGTCTTCCAACAGGGTGGCAGGGAAGGGACGAAGAGAAGGGTAACAGAAGGCTGGAAGTGTAAACTAGAAAACAGGGATGGAATATCAACATTAAACGAGGAGGCGGAAAAGGGAGTGAAGGAAGGGAAAATAAACTCTGGCTGAAGGAGGTGATGAGAATTTACAGACCATAAAAACTGAGGAATTTCTCCTCCTAACATTTACTCAGCTTTAAAAAAGACATCAATATAGGAGAGAGGAACGACGTCAGACGCTCCTAAACACTTCCGCAAAATTCAATGTTTAGCTGAAATTTACACGGGTTTACGCTTAAATTTACAGTGTAAACCTCGGAACACTAGCAGTGTGCTATACATTTACAGTGTAAACCTCGAAACAATAGCAGTGTGCAATACATTTACAGTGTAAACCTCGAAACACTAGCAGTGTGCAATACATTTACAGTGTAAACTTCGGAACACTAGCAGTGTGCTATACATTTACAGTGTAAACCTCGAAACACTAGCAGTGTGCAATACATTTACAGTGTAAACTTCGGAACACTAGCAGTGTGCTATACATTTACAGTGTAAACCTCGGAACACTAGCAGTGTGCTATACATTTACAGTGTAAACCTCGAAACACTAGCAGTGTGCTATACATTTACAGTGTAAACCTCGAAACATTAGCAGTGTGCAATACATTTACAGTGTAAACCTCGGAACACTAGCAGTGTGCTATACATTTACAGTGTAAACCTCGGAACACTAGCAGTGTGCTATACATTTACAGTGTAAACCTCGGAACACTAGCAGTGTGCTATACATTTACAGTGTAAACCTCGGAACACTAGCAGTGTGCTAGACATTTACAGTGTAAACCTCGGAACACTAGCAGTGTGCTATACATTTACAGTGTAAACCTCAGAACACTAGCAGTGTGCTATACATTTACAGTGTAAACCTCAGAACACTAGCAGTGTGCTATACATTTACAGTGTAAACCTCGGAACACTAGCAGTGTGCTATACATTTACAGTGTAAACCTCAGAACACTAGCAGTGTGCTATACATTTACAGTGCAAACCTCGGAACATTAATGGTGTTTAATGAATGAAAATTTTGCAGAGAGAGTGCTAAGCCAGTAAGATGATATTGCACGTGGAAGGGATATGAGGAGTGGATATGAAGAATGGAACGAAAACCGATCATTTAGACCGTCAGGGATTGAACGCTGACCTGCAAGATGCAAGAACACAAGGAATTAACTAAATTACAGAAGGCCCATTGGCCCATACGATCCACCTCCTATTTATATCCAACCAAACTGATTCATATATATATATATATATATATATATATATATATATATATATATATATATATATATATATATATATGTCTCTCCTACGCTTGAAACAAAGAAATGACCCCACGTCTATTATGTTACCCATATATGTAGTAGGGTCAAATCATCTTTGAATTTAAATTTGCCAAACCACTTCTGGCGTCTACTTCTACTTTATTACTGATGTGTTTTGTTTCCACCCAGGGGGTCGAGAGGTGCATGGACCAGGTACCAAGACGCTTCGGTGAAGTACTCACAGAGTTGGCTGACACGACGCCTGTACTGTCCTCTTGATGGACGGCTGCTTCTCTCTCACGCTCTGTGCCACCAACATCTGGGATTCCTCCATTGCTGTGCCACCAACACTGGCTGCTACCTCCGGCTCTGAGGCTTCCTCTACCACCACCACCTCCACCAGGGCTGCACCACCAACCACCACTACCAATGCCACTAACGAGGTCAAACAAGAGGGAAGGAACAAAAATAAAAGAATACAGCACCAAAATTTTGTTATCCATGCAAGGCAAGTCTCATTTGCATTCGTGTATGTCTATTGTGTCTTTATAATTTGCCTGTCATGTTGACACATGTCTCAGTGACCATTCTTGACGCTTGTCTAAGCGATATTACCCGTTGAGAAGAACTTCTTGATTAAACAGGTACTTCTGAATCTGTCCCGCCTATTAGGTTATCCTACGGGAATTTCTGGTCAACGGCTCACAAAACAGAAGAAAAGCATTACTAACCAGAAAATAAGAGTTAACAAATCCACAAGGGCCGTGACGAGGATTCGAACCTGCGTCCGGGAACATCCCAGACACTGCCTTAATCGACTGAGCTACGACGGTAAAAAGAGTTCGAACCTCTTGAAAAAGAGTTGAAAAAATAAGAGTTAACTCTCTTAGACACGAAGCGAAACGTCTTGAATGAGACAAATGTCGTCTAGGCCTTCACATTCTCACTTGGGGACTTTCAGCCCCAATGGTCTCAATATTAAGGCAAGACAATGAGTGCATTCTTGCATGGCACCTTTTATAATCTCTGTATCACTGCCTGGTTGATACCTGGTTGATGGGGTTCTGGGAGTTCTTCTACTCCCCAAGCCCGACCAGATGCCATGTTTGACTTGTGAGAGTTTGGTCCACTAGGCTGTTGCTTGGAGCGGCCCGCAGGCCCACATACCCACCACAGCCCGGTTGGTCCGGCACTCCTTGGAGAAAACAATCTAGTTTCCTCTTGAAGATGTCCACGCTTGTTCCGGCAATATTTCTTATGCTCGCCGGGAGGACGCTGAACAACCGCGGAACTCTGACGTTTATACAGTGTTCTCTGATTGTGCCTATGGCACCTCTGCTCTTCACCTGTGTTACAACATTTGTGTACAACATTTGTGTACAACATTTGTGTACAACATTTGTGTACAACAGCCTGTGTTACAACGTTAGTCTGTTCCTAATAAATAATGTGACGCTCGACAAGAATGTTATTATCCTAAGAAACTTCAACTACCGTTATTAACAATAAATCCTCAACCTAACAAGTTTGTCACACAACTCCTTGTATTCAGCAGAAAGATATAATTATTTTAATCGTACTCACAGCTCTTGGTTAGTCAATATTCCCTGCCAGTAATAAACTTTGAACATAAGAACATAAGAACAAAGGTAACTGCAGAAGGCCTATTGGCCCATACGAGGCAGCTCCTATTTATAACCACCCAATCCCACTCATATACATGTCCAACCCTCGCTTGAAACAATCGAGGGACCCCACCTCCACCACATTACGCGGTAATTGGTTCCACAAATCAACAACCCTGTTACCGAACCAGTATTTACCCAAGTCTTTCCTAAATGTAAACTTATCCAATTTAACAACTGTATCTTTGGTAGGTTCTAATGGAACTAAATCGTCAGCAGATATAAATAAATAGTTTTAATTCTGCCTATGCCACAGCCAGTCCATTTAGTTCTTATCTTTTTAACAATGATTTAAAATAGGCATCAAATAATAAAGAATTTAAAAACAGCCAAGTATACCAAAATTATTTTTCGGAGAGAACAAAACTGTTTTACATCTACTTTTCAGACAAGGTAATCAAAGTATAGGAATCTTGATATTACAGATATTACAGAACATACTTATGTACTCAGCAGTTCTTTAAAATAATTGGTGTTTCCAAATACGTGAAATGTCTTATATGCATAAATAAGTAAAAAGGAGTACTCAATTGGCACATAATTTGAATTACAGAATGTCCTCCACCGTGAAACTTCAGGTTGTGTGGAAACTCTGTATGCAAATTGAAAGCCAGAGGAGACTGATTCATTACCTAGAAAATCAATAATCAAGTGCTCTGTTAAATATCTTGAGATGATTCCTGGGGCTTAGTGTCCCAGCGGCCCGGTCCTCGACCAGGCCTCCACCCCCAGGAAGCAGCCCGTGACAGCTGTCTAACTCCCAGGTACGTATTTACTGCTAGGTAACAAGGGCATCAGGGTGAAAGAAACATTTTGCCCATTTTCTCCGCCTCCACCGGGGATTGAACCTGGAACCTCAGGACTACGAATCCGAAGCGCTGTCCACCCAGCTGTCAGGCGCCAGCTAACAGTCACAATAACATGTTGACCAGACCACACACTAGAAGGTGAAGGGACGACGACGTTTCGGTCCGTCCTGGACCAGTCACAATAACATGGCTGAAAATTACACATCCAACCCACACCTGCTTCCTTTTCAGATGTGTAGTTTTGGAGTCTTCGATGCTTATCTGTGTATTCAGATAAATGATTCGTGTTATCAGAAGAGGACATAGATGCTCGAGAGTTCTTTGGCATGACAACAACACAGAGTTTATTACTCACATGAAAATGTGTGATGGAAGAGAAAACTTCTAAGTCGTGTAGAAAAGTGTAGAATAAACAGAGTTTTAGCAAACAATGTCGAAGGTTGCCGCAGTAGATGTAGATATATCACCCAATCCTTAGTTTCATTGCGGCTTTCTCCTTCAATACAGCGTGCAAGTGTTTACAATTTAAGATGTAAACAAGTTTCAGAGAACCGTAGTAAGTACTAAGGTTACATTCATTCGCGTCTGTCTCTTTTACATAACACTGTTGTAAACGGTTGAAAATGATTCTTTTTTGTTGACCAGACCACACACTAGAAGGTGAAGGGACGACGACGTTTCGGTCCGTCCTGGGCCATTCTCAAGTCACAATCGACTTGAGAATGATCCAGGACGGACCGAAACGTCGTCGTCCCTTCACCTTCTAGTGTGTGGTCTGGTCAACATACTTTAGCCACGTTATTGTGACTCATCGCCTGCATATGATTCTTTTTTCCTTTGAAATCGTTTCCATACTTTTTCTGAGGATCACAATGTAATCAAAATGGCTTTACATACGGTGAATAATACAGAGTCGGTGTGGGCAAGGCCCACTACCCAATAATTCTCCTCGGCTGGTCGGGATCTCTTGGGGAAAGACTTGCTGAGATAGACAAAGCCAGTGAGCACAGGGCCTAAGCCTCTCTGCCTGCTGACACAAGAGATTTATGACCCAAAATTATTCGCAGGATATTTGTCACTTGTTTATGTGAGTGTATTCCCGTGGTTGGGTTTGCAAGATCGAGCTTCAGCTCTCGAGCCCCGCATTTATATATGTTGATTATCTTTATACTATCAATTCTCCTACTTACATTTAAAACAAAAATTTTTTACCTCCACACGACTCATCTCTTGCTTCACCTCTCTCCTCTGCGGCGAGTGTTTCTTATGTTCTTATAAATCAGGATAAAAACGAATATCTTGAAAAATGTAATAAGCAAGAACTCTTAAAATCCACGCCTTAGATTTCCCACAACTTCTTGTGCTCGTCGATACAATATATTGTGACTTTATTGTGCAGACGAGGAGTCACAATAACGTGGCTAAAGTATGTTGACCAGACCACACACTCGAAGTGAAGGGACGACGACGTTTCGGTCCGTCCTGGACCATTTTCAAGTCGATTGTGTCACAATCCATTCTCAAGTCACAGTCGACTTGAGAATGGTCCAGGACGGACCGAAACGTCGTCGTCCCTTCACTCTGTAGTGTGTGGTCTGGTCAACATACTTCATTGTGTATTTGAAGGGCTCCTTTGGTGGAGAACTCCATTACCAATACCCGACTACATGCAGGGTAAAGTCGAATTGGCTCCCTGAAGCTCCCCAGACCACCTTGATGCTCACAAGATGTTGGCATCTAACATCATCCTCTTCACTCCAAGATCATTTTCCTCTGTCAACTGAGATACTGGTGTGTGTGTTATTGTTTGGTGTTTGTCAAGGCTTGTGAGCCCCTGGAGGATATTATGGTTAGCGGGCGTCTCATATTCAAATTCAAATTCTTTATTCAGGAAATATTGTCACCCTTGGCTCCGGGGTCTTGTCTGCTTGCCTCCAGTGACCCGATTGGGGATTGGAGACACACGTGAGCCACCAAGATCATGATTGTATGCCTGGAGACCCCCCCCCCCCCGTGAGAGACGTTATCTCTCACTCGTCTGTTTCTCTCCTCCTGTTGTGGCTTGCTACCTGCACTGCCCACACGCGATTTCAGTAAGCCAACTTAGTCTTTCAGAAGTTCTAGTACCTATAGCTACTACGGAAGGAATGTTCTAGATGACTGTTGCATCCAAAATAAAGGTCTAAATCTTGCACCGTTGATTTGTATCTGTATAAGTAGGTGGTGTTGGTCCTATCAACCTCTGCAGGGTTATTAAGGCCACTCAAGTGCTTACTGAGTATACTGAGTATACTTCCTGAGTATACACAAGTGCTCAGCAAGTATACTTTAGTCCTGGACTTTCCTTAAAAGTAAACTGTGAGTGTATGAACACCGAGAAGCGGGGTACACCTCCATGTGTATCCCTGTATAAGTAGCTTTATAACCCTATTTATGTATATGTGTATTTTTTTTAATCTGTTATCTGTCTATACCTATAAATATCTGTCTATTTATCGAGCTGTCACGCTGTCAATTCATTTGTCTTTCCGTGTATATTTGTGTCTATCTGACACTATATTTGTCACGGTGAAAAATCTTTATTAAACACACGTACCGGGTTAAAATGTATAATTTTATTTTTACTGGACACGATACAAGGGATATCCTCAAAACCTGTCAGACTCATCAGTCTTTCCTGACGTTTATTAAAAATGCATAAAAAGCAGAAATCCAAACCTGTGTGTGTGTGTGTGTGTGTTTATTCACTATTTGTATCTGCAAAATCGAGCTATTAGCTCTTGGACCCCGCCTTTCTAAATAAATAAAACAACAAGACCAGCACGAAATATATCATTTAAATATATATCACTAGAACGGGTATCCAGCGGTTCCCGGGACAGTCTGTCTCTCTTCCCCCCTTGCTCTTTTCCCATCCCTCCCCCTCTCTTCACCTCTCATTCTCCCCTCCTCTCTTAATTACCCCCATCTTCATACCCTTCACCCTCTCTCCCTTCTTTTTTTCTCTTCCATTCTCTTTCACATCTGACTTCCAATCTTGAACAGACAGACATTTCTGTCAACAGACAGATATATACGGAAATATAGAAGGGGGTACCTAGCTACATCCGGGGCTCTTCGCCCCTTCCTTTTATTCTCCCCATCTTCATCTCTCTCTTCCATCTCCTCTCTCCTTGGTTCCTCTCTTTATCCCTCCCCTCGCCCTCCACACCCCTTCCTTCCCTCACCCTCTTCTCTCAGAAAATGCATTAAGAAGCACTTAAACAACCATAATAATCTCAAAGTCTATATAATTATAAAACTCTAAAAACTCTAGAGGAAAAACACCAAACATTTCACACTTTACTGGATGAAAATCGTCTGGGGATCTCTATACATGATAATATTTATTAAAGCCTATAGCTTAAACCGACCCCGACCAACCTATATTCGTCCCATGCGCCAGACCAGTCCCCCTGCAAAGTTGGGTGAGGCTAGCTCCAAGCGTCTGGTATACAACCTTGGACAAACAGGCTGTTGTTGTTGTTATAGATTCAGCTACTGGGAACAAAAAGTTCCAAGTAGCACGGGCTATGGCGAGCCCGTAGTGGACCTACCTGGCACACGAGCGGTGCTGTAACTGATGAGGGAGGACAAACAGGCTGTTGTTGTTGTTTTATAGATATAAACTACTACTCAGTAGTAGTAGCTAAACTATTAGCTACTCAGAACGAAGTGTCCATGTAGCACGGGCTATGGTGAGCCCGTAAGAGGACAAACAGGCATTCCCTATAACATATAGCATAGGAAGTACACCTCGCTTGACCAACAATATAAAGTTAAAATTAACATAATTCCCTTAATTGGCCGAGATAATAGCCTCTATTATCTCAAACTTCACCCAAAACTAAGCACCAATTAAGCATTCGGATAATGTTTTGGACACAGCTTTTTCTCCAAACACAAATGAAAATAACTTGTGTTATTTGTTTTATAATGACCAGTAAATTAGTTCAACATAAAGGTTATACCCATTTGGCAAATATTTAATGTCTAGAAACAACGTGACCAGATCTGGCGAGCGTCAAGTTCAAGGGTTTGTTTTCAATTCAGAAGGGACAGAACTAAAGCAACTTACTGCCATGGTGTACTCTATTACCTGAGTCAGAGACACATGGATGATCCAGACTTCTCTCAAGTGACTCTCAGAACTCTATCATCTGAGCCAGAGTCACCTGGAAGATCCAGACTTCTCTCAAGTGACTCTCAGAGCTCTATCATCTGAGCCAGAGTCACCTGGAAGATCCAGACTTCTCTCAAGTGACTCTCAGAGCTCTATCATCTGAGCCAGAGTCACCTGGATGATCCAGACTTCTCTCAAGTGACTCTCAGAACTCTATCATCTGAGCCAGAGTCACCTGGAAGATCCAGACTTCTCTCAAGTGACTCTCAGAGCTCTATCATCTGAGCCAGAGTCACCTGGAAGATCCAGACTTCTCTCAAGTGACTCTCAGAGCTCTATCATCTGAGCCAGAGTCACCTGGAAGATCCAGACTTCTCTCAAGTGACTCAGAGCTCTATTATCTGAGCCAGAGTCACCTGGATGATCCAGACTTCTCTCAAGTGACTCTCAGAGCTCTATTATCTGAGCCAGAGTCACCTGGAAGATCCAGACTTCTCTCAAGTGACTCAGAGCTCTATTACCTGAGCCACAGTCACCTGCATGATCCAGACTTCTCTCAAGTGACTCACCACAGAGCTCTATTATCTGAGCCACAGTCACCTGCATGATCCAGACTTCTCTCAAGTGACTCACAGAGCTCTATTATCTGAGCCAGAGTCACCTGCATGATCCAGACTTCTCTCAAGTGACTCACAGAGCTCTATTATCTGAGCCACAGTCACCTGCATGATCCAGACTTCTCTCAAGTGACTCACAGAGCTCTATTATCTGAGCCAGAGTCACCTGCATGATCCAGACTTCTCTCAAGTGACTCACAGAGCTCTATTATCTGAGCCACAGTCACCTGCATGATCCAGACTTCTCTCAAGTGACTCTCAGAGCTCTATCATGTGAGCCAGAGTCACCTGGATGATTCAGACTTCTCTCAAGTGACTCTCAGAGCTCTATCATCTGAGCCAGAGTCACCTAGATGATCTAGACTTCTCTAGTGGCTTTCGGAGAACTTTATGACGATTTGCTAATATTTGTCATAAACATGGTTCAGTAGACTGCAACCAACCGACTAACTCCCGGGTACATTGCTAGGTAAACAGAGCTGTTATGAATGTAAGCTATTGTAAAGAATGTCTTACAAGTGTAAGTTATAGTAAGACTAATGTTAAGAATGTAGGCCATCGATAAACTTACGACAAGGAGGAAAGCTTTGACTAACGAGCAACCTGGTGACGTGATCAGCAGTTTAATCGTGTACACAGGTCCCGTTTTCTTCACAAGCGATGTGATATACGAAGGCTGACAGGGAGGTTGCATCAGTGAATTGTTTAGCTATGTGGTGGTGGTGGCTTGACTGCATGGACAGTTTGTTCTGTCAGGTAAGCCAGTTTGTGTTTAACAGTAACCAGATACAGTCATTTATTATGTTACTTATTAATTGTTTATCCTTGTTGCCTGTGAGTTATCGAGGTGATACACTTTTCTTATTGAAAAAGGGTTTATGTTTGAATTCACTGTTGTAAGACTTTGCTTATTCACTGGTTTTAAGATTTTGTTCTATAAATATATTCTAAGTTTTCATTTATCGTTGGGTTTGTTAGTCCTTCAGTTCCATTAGACTCACTAACCTTGCAGGATTTTACTTGTTAAATGGGTGGATACGAGAGAAGCTAATCACTTGGCTAACAGCCAGGTCTAACGACCTATAATCGTAACTAGAGGCATTAGGTGAAAGTAAACGTGCCCAAACAGTTTTGTCCCGGTAGGAAATCAAACTCTGGATCTCCAATTTCTATTTTTTAAACAGGTGGATACAGGAACACACCCATTCTGACTCCTGTTAGCTGTCTGAGAGCTTTCCCTTAGCTGTCTGAGAGCTTTCCCTTAGCTGTCTGAGAGCTTTCCCTTAGCTGTCTGAGAGCTTTCCCTTAGCTGTCTGAGAGCTTTCCCTTAGCTGTCTGAGAGCTTTCCCTTAGCTGTCTGAGAGCTTTCCTTTAGCTGTCTGAGAGCTTTCCCTTAGCTGTCTGAGAGCTTTCCCTTAGCTGTCTGAGAGCTTTCCTTTAGCTGTCTGAGAGCTTTCCCTTAGCTGTCTGAGAGCTTTCCTTAGCTGTCTGAGAGCTTTCCTTTAGCTGTCTGAGAGCTTTCCCTAGCTGTCTGAGAGCTTTCCTTAGCTGTCTGAGAGCTTTCCCTTAGCTGTCTGAGAGCTTTCCCTTAGCTGTCTGAGAGCTTTCCCTTAGCTGTCTGAGAGCTTTCCCTTAGCTGTCTGAGAGCTTTTTCTTAGCTGTCTGAGAGCTTTCCCTTAGCAGCCTGAGAGCTTTCCCTTAGCTGTCTTACCATCCCCCCCTCCTACAATATATTAATATATAAAATTGTTTGTCTCTCACGTACCTGTTAATGAGAGTAAACAGTGTTAATTACACTTAAAATTTCATATATAATCTACTAATAATATGCAAGAATTATAACTTATAATACGTTTCAATAAATAATACACCAATCCGTCCTCCCAATAGCAGGCCATATTTTGACGTATACTTTACCTAAGGTCAAAACTGTCGTTTACTAGAAAATTGGAAGCGTGTTTGCGAAATTGACACAATATCCCGTTTTCTGTTCGTGGGTCCTCTGGCATGTTAGGAAAAGGCACTTTAATACGACACTTTCTTGACGTTGGNAAACCTTTGAACCTTCTTCCAGGTTAATCCTTTATCTTGACTAGATAGGGACTCCATGCTGGAGCCGCATACTCCAGGATTGGTCTGACATATGTGGTATATAATGTTCTGAAAGATTCCTTACACAAGTTTCTAAAGCCGTTCTTATGTTAGCCAACCTGGCATATGCTGCTGATGTTATCCTCTTGATATGAGCTTCAGGGGACAGGTCTGGCGTGATATCAACCCCCAGGTCTTTCTCTCTCTCTGACTCTTGAAGTATTTCATCTCCCAATGATACCTTGTATCTGGTCTCCTGCTTCCTACCCCTATCTTCATTACATTACATTTGCTTGGGTTAAACTCTAACAGCCATTTGTTCGACCATTCCTGCAGCTTGTCCAGGTCTTCTTGAAGTCTCAAGCTGTCCTCCTCTGTCTTAATCCTTCTCATAATTTTGGCGTCGTCAGCAAACATTGAGAGGAATGAGTCTATACCCTCTGGGAGATCATTTACGTATATCAGAAACAGGATAGGTCCAAGTACAGAGCCCTGTGGGACTCCACTGGTGACTTCACGCCAGTCTGAGGTCTCACCCTCACTGTAACTCTCTGCTTCCTATTGCTTAGGTACTCCCTTATCCACTGGAGCGCCCTACCTGTTACTCCTGCCTGTTTCTCCAGCTTATGCATCAACCTTTTATGGGGTACTGTGTCAAAGGCTTTCCGACAGTCCAAAAAATGCAGTCCGCCCACCCTTCTCTTTCTTGCTTAATTCTTGTCACCTGATCGTAGAATTCTATCAATCCTGTAAGGCAAGATTTACCCTCCCTGAACCCATGTTGATGGGTTGTCACGAAGTCTCTTCTCTCCAGATGTGTTACTAGTTTTTTCTCACAATCTTCTCCATCACCTTGCATGGTATACAAGTTAAGGACACTGGCCTGTAGTTCAGTGCCTCTTGTCTGTCACCCTTTTGTATATTGGTACTACATTAGCAGTCTTCCATATTTCTGGTAGGTCCCCCGTTTCCAGTGACTTACTATACACTATGGAGAGTGGTAAGCAAAGTGCTCCTGCACACTCTTTCAATACCCATGGCGAGATTCCATCCGGCCAACAGCTTTTCTCACATCCAGCTCCAATAGGTGCTTTTTGACCTCATCTCTTGTAATTTCGAACCTATCCAAGGTCACCTGGTTTGCTGCCACCTCTCCCAGCGCCGTGATATCTCCCTGTTCTATTGTAAAGACCTCCTGGATTTTGTTGAGTTCTTCACACACCTCTTTGTCATTCTTGTGTACCTGTCCTCGCCCAACCCTGTGTGTGTGTGTGTTGTGTGTGTGTGAAAAAAAGTTGATTGACAGTTGAGAGGCGGGTTTGAAAGAGCAGAGTTCAACCGCCGCAAACACAACTAGGTGAGTACACACACCAACGGCGTAATTCACCTTGCATGCAACACAACACCTTGACCCCACAACGACCGCGGTTCCTCCCCGGGTAACCAAAGCACCTTATAACTCCCCACATGTCAAAGCCTGCTTTCACCCTAGAGTCGCAGCTGAGGAAAAAGCACATGAGCTACCCCCATCATACTAAGAACAAGAGCCATAATCGCGACATACAATATGCTACACCGAGATGTGCTGCTCACAGGGTACATAGAGTAAAAGTTATACATTTGTGTCACAGAAGAATCATAAAAACTTTGCGTTGTTGGAGAGAGAAGACTTGACGGCCCTACAGGTCGTGACAGGCGACTTGAGAATGGTTCAGGACGGACCGAAACGTCGTCGTCCCTTCAACTTCTAGTGTGGTCTGGTCAACATACTTCAGCCCGTTATTGTGACTCTTCGCCTACAGGTCGTGACAGGCTGCCTCCATGTGTACCTTCCATAGAAATATGATCCCGCGTTGCTACCTATAAATGCTCAGTACAGTTCTATGTTGTTGTTTAAGATTCAGTTCCCCCGAACAAAAGTTCCAAGTAGTACGGCCTATGGTGAGCCCGTGGTGGACTTACTTACCTGGCACAGGAGCGAGGCTAGCAACTTGCTTGTAACTAGCTAGCTAGCACGCAGTTCTAGCTTCATAACCTCAAAGTATCTCCAGTGACGTGTAATAATAATAATAATAATAATAATAATAATAAATAATAATAATAATAATAATAATAATAATAACCTAACCTAACCTAACCTAACCAAGACAATATATTGGTCGCAGGTTCGCGTCACCTCACACCCTTGTTGATTTTCTCTCTAATAATAATACTAAAACCAACCAACTTCCTCTTGTGACCCAAGAGGTGAAAGGTACACCTTGCATCTAAACTAAGCATAATTAGTAATATACATATATATTTTTCCATTGGTGGTTAATGATAGGAACATTAGCCCAAGTTATCGTCCGGGCCTCTAATGGGGTGCAAAATACGGCGTCCGGCGCTAAAAAAAAATAGCAATAATGGCCCTAAACAGCAGCGTGAAGGCAAGGTTGGTAAATTAAAGGTACGAGACTGTAAAGTCGTCCTAATTGGTAGCGGTGTTAGGGGTGATAATGGGAGTTTTTTTTTTTCTTAATTTTGGCTTCGACCTTTCTTGATGACTTCAAAGTATTCGAACTTTAAAGAAAGCGGCCATCACGATGTCGACAGTTCTTGTAATATGGCCAGCTTTTAAACTATAATGTGTGTGATATATATGTATGTATATGTGTGTATATAATGTATTTCTATGTACGTATATTATGTATTATTTGTGTGTGTGTGTGTATGCATACAGTGACACAATATTGCATAAAGGCACCGATTTAAAAGCAATTTCCAAAGAGATAAATGTTGGTTTAACATTGCCGTGCGTGTGTAGAGGGTCGAGGCTCTGACTCATAAACAATGTTCAAGTTCCAACTTTGGACGTAGAAATGCTCGTTGATATCTTGGCCCCTTGTTTATAAAGGAGTTGCTGGACAAATGACAGTAGCGGCAGCATTCGCTTCACTACTCATTTTCCGGTCTCGTTAACATCGAAATGAGGTTAATGATCTATGTTCAATTACCACTCCATTAAGGGGGTGTTCACCTTCGTTCCTCTGCGGGAACGGAAGGTTCATAATGGAACAGGTTGTGACACCTCTGTTCGTCTACTGCCAGAACAAATGTTTTTCTGATCTTATAAATCAAACGACATCCGAACACATTGCTTAACAATTTATAATGCAATTGACAATCACTAAATTATTCTCTGCCCGCTTATCCTCTTTGACCATTCCTGTTTCTGGTAATCCTTTCCCTAGAGATGGGTTGGTCAGGTCCAGGTGCTGGCCTGTATCCTCTCTTTCTCCAGTCAGTCTGGTGTTGACAACGGCTTTAAAGCCGAAACGTTCATCTCTCTTCCCCATTTCTTTGTGGTTTTTTCCGCATATATATATATATATATATATATATATATATATATATTATATATATATAATATATATATATATATATATATAGTATAATATAATGTAAGTTGAGTCGACTCCTTACCCATGATGTGTCGGCTGTAGTCAAGCAGTGATTCACTGACCACTCAAGCAGTCAACCAGTCACCTCATTCACCGCTGATACCTCAAGTTACTGTCTCTTCCTCACCTCCCAGTCACCAGTGACGCATCAACAGTCACTGACTGCCCACTCACAGCTCACCAGTCCCACCTCACCCCTCAAGTTTCTCCGCAAGATTTCTCAAGGTTTTCCTGATGGTGACTACCACTCAGAAGAGACTCGGGGACCAATACTGCTCTGACCTGAGCCTTTGGACACTTCAACTTCCGCCTCGTTAACTGCTCCTCCACTCTGGCTGGCACTCTTCAAATCTCTAATTCATGTTCAGACCTCTGAATGTTTGTCTAAATGCTAATTATAACACGGCTGAATGTGCTAATTATTGTTTAGCATAACTACTTATATAACGACCTAATTCCCATCAAAATAATAATAATAATTATAAATATTATTAACATCACAATTCTTATTAGTATTGGCATTATTAGTATTATTAAATATTAATATTATTTGTAGGAAACTTCAGAATACCTTTCTTGAGATTATCTTGAGATGATTTTGAGGCTTTAGTGTCCCCGCGGCCCGTCCTCGACCAGGCCTCCACCCCCAGGAAGCAGCCCGTGACAGCTGACTAACACCCAGGTACCTATTTTACTGCTAGGTAACAGGGGCATAGAGTGAAAGAAACTCTGCCCATTGTTTCTCGCCGGCGCGTGGGATCGAACCCAGGACCACAGGATCACAAGTCCAGCGTGCTGTCCCGCTCGGCCGACCGGCTCCCTCAAAGATATTACTTCAGCAAGTTTTCCCTGTTAATATCTAGAGAATATCTCTTTCTATATTCTTGAAACTAGCAACAACTAATGAACTCAACAATTATAAATAGTAATGTAATTCCTGGCTTCTATCTTATATATTAAGTTTATTAACTGATTGCTTATGATACATAGGAGGGTATTTTTGGGAGCATTCATCACTGGTGTGGATCCACGATACTATTATTAACCAAGATGGGAGTTTCTTACAATTATAGCAATATAATAGACATTTATCTTACAATCACTGGATGTTTCAAGCGTAGGTTAGACACATATAGTGTGAATGCTTAGAGTGGACATAAATAAAAGTTGTCTTGTAGGGTCAACTGGCCCACAGTATCTGGAACACACAGGTCACAGTACTTCAGGCACACGGTCATTAGTATCCTGTGCTACCGTTATTCCAACAGTACAAGTGTTTGGGAAGGGGGTCCTGCTGTTCCAAGGTGGGTGGCAGGAAGAGAGGGAAGGATAGGCGGATGGGAGGGCGATAGTGGAGGGATGGAAGGGAAGGGAGTAAGAGGGAGAGAGGGAGGGAGGGACGCATCCGTACGAACTTGGGAATAATATTCTTGAGAGGGAGAAAATGATGACGTCCAAGTTGTGGATGATTTATCACAAGTTGGTTAAGTGTGTTGGAGGGAGGGTGGATGGCTGGTATTCGGAGGACTCCGGACAACAGGAAAGGAGGAAGCGCCCGGAGGGAAGTGAGTATAGTTAGAGTGGAGATCATACAGAGAGCAGAGATAGACCTTCTGCATCCCATAGCCACGATGCTACTGTGACTTTCTCATAGTTCCGAGCATAGTGAAATCTAAAAAACACAACCACAACGAGGTCAGAGAGATATCATAACTAAACAGCTGAAATATGAAACCGGCCCTCTTTGTTTCAAACCACATTTAAATCACGTGTTGGTTGTAAGAACGGGAGCCTGGTCGGCCCGAGCGGACAGCACACTGAGACTTGTGATCCTGTGGTCCTGGATCGAAACCCGGGACCACAGCGATCTCAAGCCCAGCCTGATCTGTCCGCCTCGGCCGACGGCTCCGTCCCCAAACAAAGACCCAATAATGTGGATTCCATACACCCCCAAACCGCCCCGTTTCAGAATGAAAACGCCGGTTTAACAACCGAACCCCACACCTGATGACGTCTAGAACAGCCTGTCCGAACAAGTGTCTTCACTGACGAATTTTTGTTTCGAACCACAACGCTGTAAATGCTTCACTCACGTACTACAAATACAAATAATCGCCAACGAA
>WNGS01163002.1:14807686-14820058 GCA_020271785.1 Procambarus virginalis | reverse complement strand
GTGGTTATGAACAAATCCACAAGGGCTGTGACGAGGATTCGAACTGCGTCCGAGAGCATCCCAGACGCTGCCTTAATCGACTGAGCTACGACATGGTCAAAATTAATCCTTTTTCAAGAGTTTTCTTCTGCCTCTCCGCGTGAGAGGCTCGTAATTTAAATATAATTCAAAAACTGAAATTATTAGCGAGCGAGAGAGATGCTTTTCTGAAATCATTTCACTCCCACAGTTAAGGAAAATATACATTCATATACATTGTTTGTTTTATTGCGACGTATTTCTCGACATGCTGTTGGTAAAGCTCAAATGTCATACATATTTTCAGGCGACTCCGTTTAATTTGAGTTTATTGCAAAGTTAACAAAGTTAGTAAACTCGTGGACACAAATTGCGTTGTTTCTTTAAAAGATACTCTTGATGGCACCAATTCAGCGGAATTCACTTCTCAGTCATACATGTTGCTGGTATACCATGTGTCGTATGAATACGCCAACCCGTCCTCGCAAATTCGTATAGTCAATATTGACTTATTAGTTACCTGCATAGGTGACATACTAAACATAATAGTTTCCCTTGAAAAGCTTCATAGAAAACACCGACCTTACCTAACCTACTTAATATGTTAAAATAAGCATCTTATAGCTTCGTAATTACAATTGTTACTTAACCTATTATAGGTATAGGTTAGGTAATAATTGTAATTACGAAGCAATAAGATGCTTATCTTAACATACTAAGTAGGTTAGGTAAGGTCGGTGTTTTCTATGAAGATTTTCAAGGGAAACTATTATGTTAAGTATGTCACCTATGCACTTATTTAATAAGTCAATATTGACTATACGAATTTGCGAGGACGGGTTGCAACCGCTCTTGGACCCCATGTATCGCTGGAATACACTCTTGGATCCCATGTATCGCTAGAATACACTCTTGGACCCCCATGTATCGCTGGAATACACTCTGAGGACCCCCATGTATCGCTGGAATACACTCTTGGATCCCATGTATCGCTGGAATACACTCTTAGACCCTGTGAGTTGAGGGAATCGTCACCTTCTGGTGATCTGGTTCTCACTGATACGCGTGTCTCCTTGTCTTGCATGATTGATAGCTTAAGTTAATCTCAAAAACAACAATGATGCAGACTGGCCTTGCAACACCGAGGTAACGGATTAGATGGTAAACTGCGTAACTGATATGCGGATGACACGGATGTCGGTGGATGAATAACATCACATTACACCTTACACAAGTAGCTGGTGGATGTAACTGGATGGACCTTAACACCTTACGCAAGCAGGTGACGGAATTATTATACCTTCCGTATTCTGAGACAATAATCATTGATCATTTCGCCAGGAAGAAATATATTTTGGAATATCTAACGTGTATTTAATTCGCCGTTTTACGAAACTTGTTGGGGTTTTTTCTTATTTGTTTCGCCCTTTCTTGTTAATGTTGGTGCGTGTCTGGGGTTTTTCAGTGGTGGATTGACTGTCACGTACAGGTCACGGAACGCTAGAACAGCAGACACTCACGCAAGCTCACACGCACTCAAGTTCACACGCACTCAAGCTCACACGCACTCGATCACGCGCCCAGATCCATCTAAATACACTCACACACACGAGTACCCACACACACTTGCAAATGAGAGACCTCAGTTACAAGGAAACCCTGAGACAAATTAAACTCTCCACGCTGCAAAAAGGGAACGGGAAGAGGTGACATGGTCACGACATATAAGATTATTAGAATCATTGAGCAAATGATTGCAGCAGTGAGAACAAGCTGGATAAATCAGGCTTTAGGCAGATATAGAGAAGCACAATAGTTTGAAAACAGGTTTGTGAACGAGGCTTATAAGTAACCAACAAGGATTGATAAGACGAATTCTTTACCAGGTCACAAAAATTGGCATTTATTAAGCAAAAATTATACATTTCACATGTTGCACGATAATCATTGCACGAGAATACAATTTTTTTATTTATTTAATACTGTCTTAAGCCTGATCCGTGCACCGGTTCCTAGTGGGCATTACAACTGATGTCCAGTGACTGGCGAGCGAGACGGAAGGCAGAGTGACCTTGTTTAAATTCAGTTGGAGGCCAGAATGGTTGTGTTCATTGCATTTGTGAGTGGCAGCAGTCAGCAGAGACCGCTTTTGTGTCGCGAGGCTCCTGGCACGCGCTCATATAACGCACGCATGCACGCACGTAGTGGTATGTGTGTGCTGCGGGGTCGTAACTCGAAGGGGCCCGGGTTCGATTCCCTGCCGATTTAGAAACAAGATGTTCAGTTTCTTTCACTTAGCAGTAGATTCTCCTGCACAGGAGCAGGAGGGCAGACACAGGGTAACGAATGAGAGACGAAGTACTCCACGAAACGGACAGAGAAAGATTTAGGAATCGATATCACACCGAACCAGTCTGCTGAAGCCCACATCAAACGGATATCATCGGCGGCGTATGCGAGGCTAGCCAACATCGGAACTGCTTTCAGAAATTTGTGTAAAAAATCATTTAGAACCTTGTATACGTCATATGTCAGACCAATCAAAATTTATGCGGATCCAGTGTGGAATCCATATCACTGCATGCATAAGACGAAGCTGGAAAAAAGTTATGCCATTAGACTAGCCCCAGAACTAAGAGGTATGAGTTACGAGGAAAGGTTGCGTGGAAGACGAGAGCTAAGGGGAGACATGGTTACCACATACAAAACTCTCAGGGGAATTGACAGGGTAGATAAAGATAGATTATTTTACACGGGAGATACTGTACTCACACAAGGGTACACAGGTGGAAAGTGAGTACCCAAATGAGCCACAGAGACATTAGAAATATTTTGTTCAGTGTCAGAGTAGTTAGTAAATGGAATGCATTAGGAAGTGATGTAGTGGAGGCTGATTCCATATACAGTTTCAAATGTAGATATGATAGAGCCCAATAAGCTCAGTAACCTGTACACCAGTTGAGAGGCGGGACCAAAGAGCCAAAGCTCAACCCCTACAAGCACAACTAGGCAAGTACAAACACACACAAGACCCCGGCCTCAAAACATTACAGATAACGTCACGGGTCAAACGAGGCAGAAAGATTCTAAGGACACTTTATCTGCAGTAAATGTCAGCGGCCATTTTGTCCGGAGAATGTTATTGTTTGAGGAGCTGTGTAAGTGTACTAGTGTCAGATTTACACAGGTGTAAATCTCTGCACCTGTGTAAATCTGTAAACTTTACACCTGTCAGATTTACACAGGTGTATGACACTAGTATACATTTTCATGAACCTGAAGGGTAAGCAACCACAGACCTTTGTAAATACGACACATATGACACCCAAACGTTACGACCCAGAGGGTAAAAAATGATTACCAGGATCAGGAAAGAATTCCAACAGCAACAGCCTGTTAGATCCAAGTTCGACTGGTTGTTTATGGAAAGATTATTGTGGTGCAAACAGTCATCTCGTTCCCTTTGTTTACTTTTCAATTAGAAAAAAAAACGAAGTTCTTTCGTTTCTGTAAATAGTTTGTCTGTCATTTAATTCTTCCTCGTTATATCGCATTCTGCAGTAATAGTTTATTTTGTAATTATTTTATCTGGAAGTTTATTTTATTTGTGGTATTTGTGATTAGGATTCGAACCTGCGTCCGGGAGCATCCCAGACTGCCTTAGTCGACTGAGCTACGACAGTCGATTAAGGCAGTGTCTGGGATGCTCCCATAAGAACAAAGGCAACTGCAGAAGACCTATTGGCCCATACGAGGCAGCTCCTATTTATAACCACCCAATCCCACTCATATACATGTCCAACCCGCGCTTGAAACAATCGAGGGATCCCACCTCCACCAGGTTCGACCACCAGATATCCATCCCACCTCCCGGACGCAGGTTCGAATCCTCGTCACGGCCCTTGTGGATTTGTTCATGTGATAGCTAGCTTTCAACCCGTTGTTGACCAGACCACACACTAGAAGGTGAAGAGACGACGACGTTTCGGTCCGTCCTGGACCATTCTCAAGTCGATTGTGATCTGGAGAATGGTCCAGGAGTACCAAACACGTTATCGAACGTGTTTGGTACTCCAGGACGGACCGAAACGTCGTCGTCCCTTCACCTTCTAGTGTGTGGTCTGGTCAACATACTTTAGCCACGTTATTGTGACTCATCGCCTGCTTTCAACCCGTTGTTATCTTTGTGCATTATAGGCATTATAGAACTCGTTTAAACTATATGAGCATGTATTTTTGCTATTATCGAACGTGTTTGGTACTACAGTATCCTGAGCTAGGTAGCGCACTATCCCAATTAGATACCAATTTATCCCAGTATCCAAGCTAGAGACCACAGTATCCTAATTAGTCACCGATGTATTTCTGCAATGTATCGCAGGATCCCAGTCACATGTGTAGCAATATATATTATATATTTGCTCATTAAACACTATAACTGTCATTATCAAAGACACTTCCGTCAAAATGTGGACTACTAATTAAGCTCTAATTAACATCTGAACAGCGTTACATCAAAGGAAAAACTTTTATATCAGTGTTCAGTGTGATTATAATTTGACTGCAATATAATACACACACATTGCACGCTGCTTGCAAGAAACTTTGTATTTGAGTAACGCTTCTGATATGAAAACACAGCAGAGAGGTTTGCAATGATCGTGTGTCTGGAATATGATATTTTCCCCAGGAGAGCCGTGAATCAGGGCACAGGTAACCTGCCTTTGTGAGGAGAAGCCCTGCAGGAGAGCGTGTAGGAGCCTCAGCTTCTCCTGCAACCAGTTATATTAGTCTCAACCAAGATGTTAGTGGGAGAAAAGAGACGGTCTCTCATGTCTCTTCACGCTTGGTGGAAGTCACGGTTGTTATAGGTTCATATATCAACTTATAACCACAAGTCGTTGCCTTGTTAAGAAATACGTACCTGCAGGCGATGAGTCGCAATAACATGGCTAAAGTATGTTGACCAGATCACACACTAGAAGGTGAAGGGACGACGACGTTTCGGTCCGTCCTGGACCATTCTCAATCGACTTGGAGAATGGTCCAGGACGGACCGAAACGTCGTCGTCCCTTCACCTTCTAGTGTGTGGTCTGGTCAAGATACGTACCTCTTTTGTTTATGTTCTAGAGAGCATAATTTACAGGCTTCCAGACGGTCCAAGTAGTTCAAATGCTTCTGTGGTCATTAAGGTAAGCTGTATGTTTTCTAGCTCACCTGCCTTGTGAAACTTGCTTGTTGATTTATGGAACAAATTACCTGGTAACACAAGTGGGATTGTTTCAAGCGTAATGTAGACATGCATATGAATGAGTTTGGATGGATATAAATAGCAGCTGCCTCGTATTAGCCAATTGGCGTTCGGCAGTTCGTTGTCTCTCATGCAGCAAATTTATAATCATATGGATTATTTTTGTAAATCAAATTTTAAATAACATGGTTTATTTTTGTAAATCAAATTTATAATCATATGGTTTATCTTTGTAAATCAAATTTATAATCTTATGGTTTATTTTTGTAAATCAAATTTTAAATCACATGGTATCTGTTATTTGGATTAAGGAAGTGAAACATAGGCCTTGGACCTACGTCTCAACACTGTTCTTACGGTCTCTTGCATGGCAGGTTGCCTTGCAACCGTCTTGGTATTCTGTGTACGGTACTGCTTCTTATTCATGTTGAAGCTTCTGCAACACACATGCCCCGAAGCTTATAGAGACCAGGAAGTGTCTCTCTTTTTCCCCTTCTCTCTCTCAGGACCCTATAAATCTCACCATCTTGACTACGATCATCTTCCCGCTTCCAAGATATAAATCAGAAGTTTGCAATGTCGTCTTCTCCCATCCGACGACCTTGCTATACGTTTGTGAGCTGTAAGATTGTGATTTGTAAGATTAACGCCTTGTGTCTTCCTGTTGCTTGGAGCAAGTTGTTTCGATTGGGCTACAAATTGAATGTATTGGGCTAATAATATTAATAATAATATTAGCTAATAATACTGAAGCCCAAGAGTTTATTTATTGTGACGTTATTGTCTGTCTGTTATGTGCCAGAGTTGTGCACAAGTTGTATCATTCTGAATTGTATCATTCTCGATACAATTTGTTAAATTATTTTGCTAATTGTAATCACCGGACTGTTGATGACAATAAGAAAACTGCAACGTATCAGTGATCTGCTGACTGTGGCGTCTGCTGTTGCAAGGGTACAGCACTGGCTGACTGTGGCGCCTGCTGTTGCAAGGGAACAACTCTGACTGACTGTGCCGTCTGCTGTTGCAAAGGAACACACTAGCTGACTGTGCCGTCTGCTGTTGCAAAGGAACAACACTAGCTGACTGTGCCGTCTGCTGTTGCAAAGGAACAACACTAGCTGACTGTGGCGTCTGCTGTTGCAAAGGAACAACACTAGCTGACTGTGGCGTCTGCTGTTGCAAAGGAACAACACTAGCTGACTGTGCCGTCTGCTGTTACTGGCTCCAACATCGTCTACAGCACCTAGACTCGACATTATTGGCGGTCTCGAGGAGCAAGATATTCGTCTATCAACATATCCAGAACTTTCCTTGCGCGCCAAAACTCCTCGACGCTGGAGTTGTCACTGTCATTGTCACTGTCAGTTTCATATCCTTCGTCACGGCTAGTTTCATTGTAGTAAATAATATGGTAGTCGTCATCATCATCCTCACTGTCGTCATCATCCTCACTGTCGTCATCATCCTCACTGTCGTCATCATCCTCACTATCGTCACCATTCTCATAAATGTTACCATTCTCATCGACGTCATCATTCACATAGATGTTACCATTCTCATCGACGTCACCATTCTCATCGACGTCATCATTCTCATCGACGTCATCATTCTCATCGACGTCACCATTCACATAAATGTTACCATTCTCATCGACGTCATCATTCTCATCGACGTCATCATTCACATAAATGTTACCATTCTCATCGACGTCACCATTCTCATCGACGTCACCATTCTCATCGACGTCACCATTCACATAAATGTTACCATTCTCATCGACGTCACCATTCTCATCGACGTCATCATTCACATAAATGTTACCATTCTCATCGACGTCATAATTCACATAAATGTTACCATTCTCATCGACGTCATCATTCTCATCGACGTCATCATTCACATAAATGTTACCATTCTCATCGACGTCATCATTCTCACAGATGTTACCATTCTCATCGACGTCACCATTCTCATAGACGTCACCATTCTCATAGATGTCACCATCCCCATAGATGTTACCATTCCTATAGACGTCACTCATAGCATCTTCATAGTCGTCACTATCATCATAGTCGTCGTCACTTTCGTCCAGAATGTGGATGACGTCATGTGGATGAGCTTGTATCAAGGATTGATGAGCATCAAAGTCAACTTTCGTCTCTCTCATCACCTGTAGATCAATTGTAATTTAATGTAATAATTATATTTATATATAATTTATCAAAAATTAAGTGTCCTTACACTAAGAATATATTCACTTAATATAACGAGACTGAAGAACCTTATAGGTAAAAAGAGAGCATGGTACAAAAGGATTAAAAATGGGGAGGTCACTTTAGAACAGGAATTCGTACAACTGGTTAGAAATGTTAAAAAAAAGAGATAAGGAAAGCAAAAAGAAACTATGAAGTTCGCATAGCAGGGCAAGCAAAGACAAATCCTAAAGGTTTTTTTCAGTTATATCGAACTAACACTAGGGAAAGGATAGGTCCATTAAAAACTGAGACATGTCAAATAACGGATAATGACAAGGAGATGAGTAGTATTTTTAACAAATATTTTATATCTGTATTTACTAAAGAAGAACTTAACAATATGCCTTCAGCCGAACAAGTCTATGTGGGTGGGGATGAGGACAGGTTGACGAGTTTAGCAGTTACCAGGGAGGATGTTCTTAAACAAATAGTAAAACTCAAACCAAACAAATCCCCATGGCCGGTATGAAGTGTTTGCAAGGGTGCTGAAAGAATGCAAAGAGGAGCTTTGTGACCCACTGTCAATCATATTTAATAAATCAATAGAGTCAGGCAGAGTGCCAGAGTTTTGGAAAGTTGCTAATGTGATACCAGTTTTTAAGAAAGGAGATAGATCACTTGCGTCTAACTATCGACCAATTAGCCTAACGTCTATTGTGGGAAAGTTACTTGAATCGATAATTGCAAATAAAATTCGTCTTCATCTTGAAAAACATAAATTAATAAAAGAGTCGCAACATGGTTTTACAAATGGCCGTTCATGTTTAACAAATTTGCTATAATTTTATTCCAGCATAGATGAGGCAGTTAGAACATAAGAACATAAGAACAAAGGCAGCTGCAGAAGGCCTATTGGCCCATACGAGGCAGCTCCTATTTATAACCACCCAATCCCACTCATATACATGTCCAACCCATGCTTGAAACAATCGAGGGACCCCACCTCCACAATGTTACGTGGCAATTGGTTCCACAAATCAACAACCCTGTTACTGAACCAGTACTTACCCAAGTCTTTCCTAAATCTAAACTTATCCAACCTATACCCATTGTTTCGCGTTCTGTCCCGCGTTGACACTTTCAATACCCTATTAATATCCCCTTTGTTATGTCCATTCATCCACTTGTAAACCTCTATCATGTCACCCCTAACTCTTCGCCTTTCCAGTGAATGCAAATTAAGCTTTGTTAATCTTTCTTCATATGAAAGATTTCTAATTTGGGGAATTAACTTAGTCATCCTACGCTGGACACGTTCAAGTGAATTTATATCCATTCTATAATATGGCGACCAAAACTGAACTGCATAATCTAAATGGGGCCTAACCAGAGCAAGATATAGCTTGAGAATCACACCAGGTGTCTTGTTACTTACGCTGCGATTAATAAATCCGAGTGTCCTATTTGCCTTATTACGAACATTTATGCATTGATCCTTTTGTTTTAAATTCTTACTAATTATAACTCCCAGATCCCTTTCGCAATCCCTTTCATTCCTTGAAAACAAATTTAACCTGAGGAACTGGATAAAGAGGGATTGACAAATCCACAAGGGTCATGACGAGGATTCGAACCTACGTCCGAGAGCATCCCAGACGCTGCCTTAATCGACTGAGCTACGACATGGTATTAGAAATTTTACTGAATTTACTTGCAGCAGCCTCTCCGAGACACAAACCCGGATTTTACACAACTCCCCCATGCACTCGAGCTATGTCAATAGGCCGTTCTACCTCTTCGCCCTTACGTCATTAAACACAGAGATCACAACAGCGTGATGCATCAAATGAACAAATCCACAAGACAGTCGATTAAGGCAGCGTCTGGGATGCTCTCGGACGTAGGTTCGAATCCTCGTCACGGCCCATGTGGATTTGTTCATTTGATGCATCATGCTATTGTGATTTCTGTGTATAAAGAGGGATTAAATTAGTAATAAAAACTTACCTCATATACTGACGAGATGAAGCGCGTCAGAATACAGAGGTGGGAAAACATAGCGAAAATATTACTGAAGACCCATTGCTTGAGCGACGTGAAGACTCTTGCTATTATCTCAGCCATTATCGTTGTCTGTATACACTCCTTCGTCTTGCTTCTGCTCGCTCTCAAGTGCGATGGGCTTGTGTTTCGTGTTGTTATTGTTGTTTCAGATTTGCCTACATGTACTAAGTGTCCATGTAGCACCGGCTATGGTGAGCCCGTAGTGTGTTTCGTGGCCAATCTCATCTTTTATTTGTATCTTCAGTCACGTGAAGTAATTGTCCATTAAGTAATTGTTCTCGTGAAGTAAGGTGAGGAGAAAAATGTCTCAAGCCAAGATTGATGGAAACAGAAACACAAGCAGATGTTACGGCCTTTTTTTTTTACGGCCAAGAGGTGCCCGTGCCACCTCTTGGGTGACTTATTCTTCATCATAAGAACATAAGACAAAGTCTGCAGAAGGCCTATTGGCAAATACGAGGCAGCTCCAATTTATAACAAACCAATCCCACTCATAACATGTCCAACCCTCGCTTGAAACAATCGAGGGACTCCACCTCCACCACGTTACTCGTAATTGGTTCCACAAATCAACAACCCTGTTAACCGAACCAGTATTTACCCAGTCTTTCAAATCTAACTTATCCAATTTATACCCATTATTTCGTGTTGTATTGTGTTGATATTTTTAAATACCCTAACAATATCCCCTTTGTTATTCCCATTCATCCACTTTACCCACAGTCAAGCCCACCCTCAATTTTTCGCATTTCTAGAGAATGTAAATTAAGTTGACCAGACCACACACTAGAAGGTGAAGGACGACGTTTCGGTCAGTCCTGGACCATCTGAAGTCGAATGTACATTAACTTTTGTCAATCTCTTTTCGTATGAAAGGTTCTAATTTGCGGTATTAACTTTGTCATCCTTCGCTTTCTAATTCCCCAAATTAGAAACCTGTCATATGAAGAAAGATCAACAAAGCTTAATTGCACTCACTGGAAAGCGAGTGGCGTCCCATGGTTTCGTGTTCTATTTTGTGTTGATGCTGACACATGGTATCTGTTGGCTGGCAGGCCTTGCAACCGTCTTGGTATTCTCAACCCGCGTTTCGGTACTGCTTCTTATTCATGTTTCAGCTTCTGCGAGTGGTACACACATGCTCCGAAGCTTTTAACCACTAATACACCAGGAAGTGTCTCTTTCCCATTCTCTCACTCTCAAGAACCCATAAATCTCACTACCTTGACTCTATCATCTTCCCTCTTGCAAGATATACGTATCAAGTGACTGGTGGGAATTAGAGGATCCAGAAATCTAGAATGTTGGTTGCTGTGTGCAAATAATGAGGGAATGTATAGTATTAGGTTAAGAATGAGGTGGTAGGTGAGAGAGAATCTAGGCATAATTGGGCGAGTGAGCTTTGTGTTATAGGGTGAGTGAAAATGAAGGTAGTAATAGGGTGAATGAGAAGGGGTGTCAGAATAGGGTGAGTAGAAATAAGAAGAAAAAGGCACCTGTAATGCAGATAGTAATGACTTGGGGTATAGGAATAATCATACAAGCCAGAGGCCATATGCTCCTTCACGGAGACATCTCCCGTCACGCAGGGTGCAGTCGCACGCACTCCACAGATCTCCAGTATCAGCTTATGATACTGGTAATGGCTTAACAGGGCCACCAATTACGGGCTAATCATGCCCGTGCCACCTCTTTGGTTGGCTTAATCTTCATCAATCAATCTGCCCCTTCAGTCCGGCAACAGACTGCATGAACAGGCCATCAGACGCAGGTGTCCATCAGAGCATCCATACTGCTGTCGGAGTTACACAAATGACGATGATTAATATATTCAGTGCAAGAACCACCAGAGTCCCGTGTCGGTGTTCTCGGCATGGCGGGAGTGTTCAGTGCCGAGTCAACACTGAAACGCTTTGCATAATAGTGGCTTTAGACATTGTATGTACTAGCTCATCTATAAATTCATAAATTTTTGTAGCACCCCTTTATGTATCTATTTACCTAAATAAGCATTTGATTTTTTTTAATTGAGTAAAGCACCAGGGAAGGGATGAAGACATGAGCCTCACTACCATCTTGGACCTCTCTATTATCTCACAACTGTGAGGTCTCTCCAGCCGAGTAGGTGTGAACAGTTGAACTTGAGAAGGCAGAAAGTCACACTAACTTGGCTGAAAATTAGACACCCACCCACACGTCTGAAATAAAGGAGGAGACGACGTTTCGATCCCACATGAACATGTACAGGCATTACAGGTCCATCCATCAGGTAATAAACCCATGGAAGCGCTTACCGAGACTCTCCAGGGACCTGAACACTCTCCAGGGACCTGAACACACTCCAGGGACATTGGTCACTGGGGGGGGGGGGGGGTAGAAATAGCCTAAACTACTCTATCCCTTTGAGATGTATTTCTTTCTTGTCTCAATAAACATACTTGAATTGAACATTGGTCACCGCGTCACACAACAAATGCTACAGAGCCAGTAACATCGTCATACCCAACAGCTAGTCCTACACATCATCTCTCTCTGTAACACGTGCAATAACATACACGAAACACAACAAACGAAGTAAAACACCAAACACAGAAATAATCTCCCATCAGAGACGAGCATCAGACCTCCGTAAATCAGGATATTTAACAGACCTTGTAAATTGGGTCATATTTCCTGGAGGGTGAATGGTGGCCTTCAAGAACTGGCACTTCTGACAGGGTTGTAAATATTGTGACCTCTGACCCTGCCGCGGGCCCCGTACCACGGTGTACTCACCTAGTGCATTCACTCACAGGCTGTAACAAGTATATGATCACCACATACAAGATTCTCAGAGGAAT
>WNGS01163002.1:14778501-14801070 GCA_020271785.1 Procambarus virginalis | reverse complement strand
GAATTATTATAAATCTAATCTTCATTGTTTATTTATTAATCTTCTTTCCTGTCAAGTCTTTAAAGGCTAATTATATATCAGATCCCATAGTATGAAGTGAAACATATTTTCTTGCTTTTAATTTTTAATGTTTGTCGTCGAACGCAAAGAAAATGTTTCACTTGTGATATGTTTGTATGGGAGGATATCTTGAGGTTATCTTGAGGATGTTGGTTGTGTTGACCAGACCACACACTAGAAGGTGAAGGGACGACGACGTTTCGGTCCGTCCTGGACCATTCTCAAGTCGATTGTCTTGAGATTACACAATCGACTTGAGAATGGTCCAGGACGGACCGAAACGTCGTCGTCCCTTCACCTTCTAGTGTGTGGTCTGGTCAACATAGGAACATGACCACGACATTTGAGATTTTAAGAGGAAGTTATAAAGTTAACAAAGAAACAATGTACATAGTGTGAAACAATAGCTCGAGGTAATATAGATGAAAATTATTTATACAAATGATCCATAGACCCGTCAGAAAATATTATTCTTACATTTTTTATTATTCATAACATTATATAATATGTCTTAATATTTTGTCATCGTTAGAGGAGCACAACAAAGTGGAAAGAATTTGAAAAAAGATATGGTAACTTATTTAAGAGTATTAAATGTAAATATAATAAGATCAATGAGAATTGAAAGATTACATTAAACTACTTATTGCTCGACAAGCTTATGAGGTGAGGCACCTCATAAGGTGAGGCACCTCCTAAGGTGAGGCACCTCCTAAGGTGAGGCACCTCCTAGGGTGAGGCACCTCACCTTATGAGGTGAGGCACCTCACCTTACCTTATGAGGTGAGGCACCTCCCCTTACCTTATGAGGTGAGGCACCTCACCTTATGAGGTGAGGCACCTCCTAAGGTGAGGCACCTCCTAAGGTGAGGCACCTCCTAAGGTGAGGCACCTCACCTTACCTTATGAGGTGAGGCATCTCACCTTACCTTATGAGGTGAGGCACCTCACCTTACCTTATGAGGTGAGGCACCTCACCTTACCTTATGAGGTGAGGCACCTCACCTTACCTTATGAGGTGAGGCACCTCACCTTACCTTATGAGGTGAGGCACCTCACCTTACCTTATGAGGTGAGGCACCTCACCTTACCTTATGAGGTGAGGCACCTCACCTTACCTTATGAGGTGAGGCACCTCACCTTACCTTATGAGGTGAGGCACCTCACCTTATGAGGTGGGGCACCTCCTAAGGTGAGGCACCTCCTAGGGTGAGGCACCTCACCTTACCTTATGAGGTGAGGCTCCAACCTCCAAACACATCCATGTGAGAACACACAAAATATAAGAGAGAGAGAGAGAGAGAGAGAGAGAGAATGATAAATTAACACCTACAGAGCCAGCAATTTCTTTCAATGAAAACTCTTCCATCTCTCTCCTCCTTTCTTCATCACCTTCCTCCCAACCTCTCACCCACTCACTCACACTCTCATTTTCCCTCACTCATATTCTGTTCCAATAGCGTTTAAACAAACCAGCTCTGTAGCAAAGTATCTTGAAAATCTCTCATTCACTCACACGTCTAACCACTTGGACTGGACGGTAAAGAGCGACGGTCTTGTTTCATGCAGGTCGGCGTTCAATCCCAGACCGTCCAAGTGGTTGGGCACCATTCCTTTCCCCGTCCCATCCCAATCCTTATCCTAACCCCTTCCCAGGTGCTACATTAAGTAATACCTTGGCACTTTCCCCATGATAATTCCCTCCCTTCAACACACTGACACACACACACACACACACACACACAAAGAGTGCTGGGAAAACGGGACACCACGAGCGTAGCTCTCATCCTGTAACTACACTTAGGTAATTACACACTCACTCCCTCTCTCTCTTCCTAACAAACTAATAAGGTTTAAATAAACCAGCTCCAAGAGAAAATACCCTGCGAGCTTAGAGCAATAACCGAGCACCGGCGGGACATCTTTTTCTGTGTCAGAATTCATCCACAGACTTCAACGTCTTTGTGTATTTTTTCCATGGCGACTTAGAGTAATGGATTCCTACTGCATTTTCCTCGCAAAATGCTGGAATTCAGCTGTGTTTTTCGCTACCGACTAAACGGCAATGGTTGTGTGTTTTTGAGAGCGGGTTTATGACTTCGCTGAGTTACTCTGATGTACTTAGCTAGATGTCCTGCCAGAGTTGAGCGTCAGCTCATGGCCCCCACGTTTCGGACACTGAGCATATGTATACATATATGTATATAGTTACAGTACCGGATTGACAAGGGGCATGACTGACCGGGTTCGAATTCTTCAGGTCAAGAGTTTTCTGATGTATACATATGATTACATACATGTATACATATGTATAAACCTACATGTATGACCTGAGACAATCAAATAAAAAAAACATCGTGCAATTTCAGCTAACAAACACTCTTCCTCGCTCATCAAACACTCTTTGAACCCACATAAACACGACACAAAACACTACTCAACACTCTTGATAATATATTGTTGTAAACCTCTGATTTCTCTGTTGAAAAAAAAACAAGTAATGCAAATTTCAGTGTTATAAAAAGTATCGGTAAATCCAATTAACAAAAAATGTTGATTACATTTTTCTCTTGAAGCGAGAAATGGCGATAAATTCGTACATTTTCGAATTGTTTTTAAAGCGTTATTATTTGGCGATCGGGATAAATTGCTTCCAAAACGTGTTAATTCTGGCATTTAACTTTCATGTCTGTGTACATCATGTGTTAATATTAATTAAAAATGTTAATAGGATGGCATTAAGGGTTAGGCTTTAGCTCTGCGTCTATTCTGTCCATCTGGCGTATATGCTACTTCATGAAGGTGTAAATGCGTATATGTATAATATGTATATATATATATATATATGGTTTAATATAATATATATATATATATATATATATATATATATATATATATATATATATATATATATGGTTTAATATAATATATATATATATATTAATATATATATATATATATATATATATATATATATATATATATATATATATATATATATATATATATATACAGTCCGTGACAATCTCCAGGAGTGGACAAACAAAAGGTTGCTGGACTTAAATCCAAAAAAGTGTAAGGTAAAGCTGGAAAAGAAAAAAAGGTGACATCTACACATAAGAGGAAGATAACTTCAGGAATCAGAAAGATAACAAAATCTGAGAGTTATTTCCAACACTTGCAACAGAGAGACACACATGTAGTGGCTAACATCAGCGGCATAAGAAAAGCTGGGAAGCTTACTAACGGCACTTAAAACCATATATAATAGTTCTTTTAGTGGAATTTACATGGCATACGTTACACCAATGATGTAATATGCAGCGCCAGCTGGAATACCACCACCACTATCATCATCACCACCACCACCGCCCATAAGAAAGGCCCTTCCCAGAATAAAGTATATATCGTCGTTACAAATGTATTAATACATTAAGGAGCTCTATCTCTCCTGCACATTCTCCTTCCCATTTTCTATTTTGCAGCTTATCATTACTTCTGACATATAACATCTACTACGGGCTCACCATAGCCCGTGCTACTTGGAACTTCTTGTTCCAGGTAGCGAATCTTTAACAACAACAACATACTTCTGACAGTAAAGCCGGTCAGCGTCCTGCTGAGAGTCTGTCAGTCAAGGAAATGCTCCGAGATACATTAAGGACAAGTCAATCACTTGACCTACGGGCAACAAGTGCTTTCGCAAGAGGCTTCTTAGGTCGTATAATAATAATAATAATAAATTGTCACCTACACTTCCGTGGTAATAAGTATTTCATTCACCTGGGCTCTGGGAGACTCGAACCCTGGACTCCACGTGTGTGATGGGGTCCATCACCGCCAGGGGACCATAGGGGACTATAATTCTATCATAACAGCAGTAGTTCCTCTGGAATCTTCCGTTATTAAGACTACTCATAGCTGAGTGGATAGAGCCACTGCCTCACACGCATGGGGTCATTGGTTCGAGTCTCCTAAAGCCCAGGTGAATAAAATAATAATAATAAATAATAATAATAACAATAACATAAACAGCAGAGGCTTGTCATATCCTCCTTCCACCAATTACAAGAAATATTGCAGGAACAAAAGTGTGAAGTTTCCAAGAGACAATTGGAGAAGTTGCTGTAGGAAGTAGCAGAGGAGTCAGGTTGCCATATGCGGGCCTGCGGGCCACTCCAAGCAACAGTTATGTTGCATAATAATTAGTATGCAATTGCTCCATAAATTATGATGAGTAATTATGCAAAACAATTATGATGGAACAAGTTATCACCAGACAAACCTGGGGCCCAGGCCTGACTGGATATGTACAGGAACTGTACACAATCGACTTGAGAATGGTCCAGGACGGACCGAAACGTCGTCGTCCCTTCACCTTCTAGTGTGTGGTCTGGTCAACATACTTCAGCCACGTTATTGTGACTCATCGCTTGCATTCGGTTACAATGGTTACTTTCAAATATCATTCAATAACAGTGATTACTTTGAAACTTCATTCAATAACAATGGTTACTTTTAAACATATTATCAATAATATGCTTAAGCACTATAGTCTTGTAGTAATTATGGGGATCTTGAGAGGTTATCTTGAGATGATTTCGGGGCTTTAGTGTCCCCGCGGCCCGGTCCTCGACCAGGCCTCCACCCCCAGGAAGCAGCCCGTGACAGCTGACTAACACCCAGATACCTATTTTTCTGCTAGGTAACAGGGGCATAGGGTGAAAGAAACTCTGCCCATTGTTTCTCGCCGGCGTCCGGGATCGAACCCGGGACCACAGGATCACAAGTCCAGCGTGCTGTCCGCTCGGCCGACCGGCTCCCCATAAATAAATATAATGCCACTATTAACTGTTATCCAAAAATGTTATTCTATCATTTGAAACCATCAAACTTCACTCCATTATATCACAATGTTTGAAACATCCATGTATGACCAGTTTCAGACCCTGAAACTGTTATTCTATCATTGTTATTCTATCATTCAGACCCTGAAACTGGTTCCGTCTACCACTGTTGTCTGGGGGCTGGCGAGGGTCTGCCTTACAACAGCAGCCTCCTCTAAATTCCTTTGGGTTCCTTAGTCGATGAATTCAATGAATTTCTGAACGACTGCGGTCAGCGAAGGCATTTTTGTGACCATGGAGCACCTTTTGCCTCGCTGCTCAAGACAGTTCATGCACACAGAGACGGGGAACACGAACATGACAGGAGACAAGAAGGACGGGACGTAAGGGGAACTACCTCCTTCTAACAACTATAGATAAAGACCAGAGACCAGATTCACGAAAGCACTAACGAACGTGTACATCTTTCCTCAATCTTTGACGGCTTTGGTTACATTTATTAAACAGTTTACAGACATAAAAACTTCCCATTCAACTGTTGCTATTGTAATAAACAGCCTCCTGGTGCTTCGGAGCACATCAACTGTTTAATAATTGGAAACAAAGCCGCCAAAGATTGAGAAAAAGATGTACAGGTTCGTAAGTGTTTGCGTAAGTGCTTTCGTGAATCTGGCCCCAGGTAGTAGATGCAACAATTAAGCGTAACTGCAGAGGCACATAAAAGTAGTATAACGTCAGCTTAATGTTAACCAGACCACACACTAGAAGGTGAAGGGACGACGACGTTTCGTTCCGTCCTGGACCATTCTCAAGTCGATTGTCAGCAGCATGATAGTGGCAAAAGTCAGAACCCATAAGAAAGCATTTACATTACTAAACACTGCCTACGTGAGACCAGGTCTTCACTACGATACGCCATCGTGCTGTTAAAGACGCACAAGGAAATACGAAAAGGTTCAGAAATTTGGAACGAGGCTCTACCCAGAATTGCAGACATGGATATGTAGAAAGGATGAAATATACTTCTAACGCCGCTAGAAGAGAGGAGAGAGTAGACATAATAGGGATGAAAACTCACACCCCAGAAGTGACTCGAACCCATGCTCCCAGGAGCAACGCAAGGTATGTACAGCCTCCTGGTGTATAGTCTGGGGACCATTCAGGCTTGTTCGCATAATAGGGTTATATATAAGACACTTAGGAGGATTGACAGTGGAGAAAGAGATGTATACAGTGAATACCAATAGAACAAGAGCGCATTGATGGAAGCTTGAGCAACAGATGAATCATAAGAAAGGTTGGAAAGTTTCTTTTAGCGTAAGAGTAGAAGGAAAATAGAATGAACTAAATGAGCAAGTTGTAGAAGCGAACACAGTTCATAATGTTAAAGATAGATATGATACACAAATAGGCCAGGATCTGCTACTCTCTAGGTAATGCCTCTGTAATGCTTTTGCGCTCACAGGATGAGTATGAGGTGCACAATAAACTAGCCGCATTATACTAGTACAATGCAGATTGACACTTCAATCTGCTTTCGTGGGAAAGTTCTCCGATACTAGTTAAATGCCTTGTCAACCTTGGCTCTGTTCAGTCTCTATGTCCAGCGACCAACGCGGTACAGAGATGACCAGATGGGACCTCACTGGGTCCCATCTAGCTATATATAATTATATATAACTATATATAGGTATACATAGCTGAACAGTGAGTTAGTATCCCATGCCACCGTTGTTCATGTCCCCTCCCCTTGACTTGCCCTTCAACTGAATTGAAATTGAAATAAGTTTATTGAGGTAAAATACACACAAAGGGATGAGGTAGCTCAAGCTATTCTCACCCCGTTCAGTACAACGTATTCATATATATATATATATAGACACATCACAGACAATAAACATATTACCGAACATTCTGAGAGATAAACTTACAATGCCCTTCAACTACACTCAGATTTACTCATTATACCTTTTATTTATACATTATACTTATATTATACATTATACCCCGAATAATTCCCCATTATGTGTGCTTTCATGTGTCTATGTGTATGTATGAGGTAGGAGCTGCCTCGTATGGGCCAATAGGCCTTCTGCAGTTACCTTTGTTCTTATGTATGTGTCAGTGTGTGTCAGTGTGTGGAGGAATGTGACCCTGAGGGGCTCCAGTTCACGTGAAGGTGCACACTGAAAATATTCTGGCAATAGGATTTAACTGATCTCACATATCTGACATTACCCGATACGTGCGTAGTTCACTAGACCACAGGGAGCAATATTCTGTGGAACATTTGGCTGTGTTACATATAGCTCCCTGTGGTACGGTAGACTACAAGCGTATCTGCTGCTCCCAGAGACATGAGATCCGTTACTTTACATTGTTCAATGTTTTCATATAGATATATAGTATATAATATAACATTTTCTCATATTATTATGGAAGATTGGAGCTCATTAAGTAATGCAGGCGATGAGTCACAATAACGTGGCTAAAGTATGTTTGACTAGACCACATACTAGAAGGTGAAGGGACGACGACGTTTCAGTCCGTCCTGGACCATTCTCAAGTCGATATCATTAAGTAATATAAACTATATCACATTATCGTGGATGTAAAATTTCATTCACCTTGGACACTAGCAGCCTCGATCACGTAATTCTTCTATGCTTCAGTGGCAGCTACGGGGATGGCAAGTTCCACTGAGTAGCAGTTGGATTGTTTCAAGCGTAGGTTAGACATATATATGAATGAGTTTGAGTGGATATAAATAGGAGCTGTCTCGTAAGGGCCACTAGGCCTTCTGCAGTTACCTTAATTATTGTTTTTATTACCGCGTAACATAGTATAGACATAAGATCCCTTGATTGTTTCAAGAACAGGCTAGACATATTTATCGAGTTAGGAATGAGACATTTCGAGGTAGGAGTGAGGCACTAATGGAAAAGTCTAAGGCAGCCATAGAATTAGTTAAAAACAAAGATTGGCTCCCGATCATATGTTGCAATTTTCCAAGAAAGGGACTTGAAAATGATTGATTGATAAAGATTCAGCCACCCAAAAGGTGGCACGGGCGTGAATAGCCCGTAAGTGGAGGCTCTTTGGAGCAATTGCCACATTAAATGAGAAAGCCAATGAAGCTGCTAAACTGGCATATCGTCATCCATCCTTGGGATCCCTCCCTTTTCAGGCTAGTCCAATAACGCAGTTGACAGAGCTTCTGCCTCTCATGCCGGAGATCGGGTGTTCGAGTCTTCTAGTGCCCAAGGTGAATGAATAAGTCCTATATATTAACACTAAGCATTTACTATCACGAATGGTTGTAGAGAAGCGGTTAAGGATAAGGATTATTGTTATCCTTGACACACTAAGCTGAAAGTGCGCAAGTTGATTGATCCACGCAAAGCTGGGACAGTTACAAGCGTCGGACCATTCTAGAGACACGCTTCAGGAGATAGTGTACTCACTTAGTTGTGTTGACAGGGGTTAAGCTGCGGCTCTTTGGTCCCGCCTCAAAGAGCCGTAATGATGGTGAGTGTGTTCCTTGCGTTACTGTTACCTGGACTATATTCCTTTCCTCTCTTCCAAAACTTATCTCTCTCTCTCTCTCTATCAGAGAGAGAGAGAGAGATTCTCTCTCTCTATCAGAGAGAGAGAGAGAGATTCTCTCTCTCTATCAGAGAGAGAGAGATAAGTCTATCTTATCTCTCTCTGATAGAGAGAGAGAGAGCTCTACTATCAACATACTGGAGGTATGTAGGAGGTGACATTTTATGCAGTCATAAAATCCTGGATGATACTTTAGTGACACTGAACTCACTTTTGGCTTCTGTATATATTATAGTTCATATATCTGGGAAATATATGGCATTTTATACAAAACAAAGAGAATATGGCACATTAATGTAAAGATATATTACTCATCCCAAACATCTGAAAGTAAAGGAGATTACGAGGCTTCGGTCCGTCCAGGACTCTTATCAGGTCTTGACAAGACTTAATATTTTTCTGAACTTTAACGACATACGTAAAAAATGAAGACATCGTAAGTCAATCTTTTTGTTTGTCGTCTTTCAGAATTCTCAAATTTGAAGGATCGTCTCAAGTTCTGACGTTGAGAGAACCAAGATTTTAGACAATCAAACTGATCCATTTGGCAGGTATATTGACCCGAGGCACTGTACCAACTCCCTCGTTACTGACCCCTGGTCAATAACGAAGGGTTGGTGGTGACACAGGTCAGTTACGTGGGAGTTGGTAGTCCATGGATCAGTAACGAGGGGGAAGGCCTCGTTACTGTCTATCTTCCCAGGACGTTTGACAGATTGATGAGGATTAAGCCACCCAAAAGGTGGCACGGGCATGAATAGCCCGTAAGTGGTGGCCCTTCTGAGCCATTACCAGTATCAAGAGCTGATACTGGAGATCTGTGGAGGTGCGACTGTACCCTGCGTGACGGGAGATGTCTCCCCCCCCCCAGACTCTTTCAGACCAGCTGGTCTGTATATTAATATACAGAGTAGTAATATACAATAGTAGTAATTACTACTATTGCAGTTTTCCTTACCCCTATTCTCTTCTAGTGTGTCTCTACATCCCGTTCTCTATGTGTCTCGACATCCCGTTCTCTCTGTTTATCCACATCACGTTCTCTCTGTTTATATCTTCCGAATAAGCTGTTTGCTTATTCAAGCCTGGTAAAAAGATATCCAGATGTGTATGGTATGTCTGAGTCTGTGTATGGCTACTGCCATACACAGACTCAGACTTGGTTACAAGTGCTGCTGGGAAGTAGTAAACCCAATAGTTAAAGAGTGACATATCTGTGGAACAGAATGTTCTTGTTGTTATAGATTCAGCTACTCGGAACAAGTTTCAAGTAGCACGGGCTATGGTGAGCCCGTAACTTACCTGGCACAGGAGCGGGGCAAGAAGCACGGGCTATGTTTAGTCTCGTGGACAGGAGATGTCTCCCGTGTCGTGGAACTGAAGCAGAGGCGCCACATTTTTTTTTTTTTGAGATATATACAAGAGTTGTTACATTCTTGTACAACCACTATTACACTAGTACGCGTAGCGTTTCGGGCAGGTCCCTGGAATACGATCCCTGCCGCGAAGAATCGTTGTTACAACCAAGTACACATTTTACTGTTGAGTTAAACAGAGGCTACAGTTAAGGATTTGCGCCCAGTAAATCCTCCCCGGCCAGGATACGAACCCATGACATAGCGCTCGCGGAACGCCAGGCGAGTGTCTATTGCACTACTTACTGGAATGTGAAGCTACTGAACAGCTACTGCGCTGTTGAGGAATGGGACACACTAGTGAGCATTCTGCATCTACATCCGCCACCAAGATAATGTTAATAAAACAAGATTAAAACCAGTGCACTAAAACAGAAGCGATAAATAAACAGGGAAAAGGGAGGAATCCCCTCCTCCATTTTAAACTTTGACCCAAATATCACAGTAACAAGGTTATCGCAAATAACCGAACTCAATTACGGGCTCACCATAGCCCGTGCTACATGGACACTTCGTTCTGAGTAGCTAAATCTAAAACAACAACAACAACAATCTGTTTGCCAAACCAGAGACGATCAAACCCAAGCAACCCACCCAAACTATCGTAGCATAGAAAAACGTCAATTAAAGTAGCTTTAATTTTTACGATTACTCCACATTTTTAAACGATTGGTTCACTATCGTAATAAAAGCAAGATTTTAAGTAAGAGGAGAAGTTGTTCTGTGAGCAACTGACTTCCTTTCCACACAGTCTTTATTTCACAGACATAGTAAAGGCTACTTCTTTACTAACTGTTCAGTGAATGTGAAGTAGCTTAAATCCATTCTTCTAGTGCTCTTCCAGATCGTATATTTTGCCTGTTTACTTAACTTTTTCTCACCACCTAAGTAATTGATCTTTCTCTTATTATTATTTTAAGTAATTTTTCTTACGCCATTTAACTTATTCTTACAGCATTTAACCTAATTATTACATCACTCAAGTTCAAGTTTATTGAGAAAAGGAAATACATCTCAAAAGGATACAGTAACTTAGACTATGTCTACCTTCGTCTGTATAAAGTCCCTCAAGGGCCTCACAATCACACAGTACACAATTATTAATCATATTCTACATTTCACATTCCAATGGTAATCACATGACATACTGTAAGATCTCTTATTGATCATGCTGCCCCTGTCTTGTCTTGTCTTGGTAAAGACAGACTAAACAAGTTGGAGAAGGTACAAAATGAAGCCATGAGAATAATCCCAATATTATTCTCATGACCCAAGATATACTATTATTGAGATAATGATATGATTGAACTTTCAGAGTATTGGGGATAGAATTTCAGAGAAAAATGAAGCTTCGGTGATTAGACTAATGAGAGGCGAGGGAGCTAATGAACTAATCCTCTCACTTCAAAAGGTGATGACAACATTTATCTTATTCTTACAGCACTCACTTCTTACATCATTTTCTCGAACCGTTCGACAAAACAGGAAAACACTAAAGGAAACAAATTCAGGATTTTATTAATTTTATTACACAATATTCATACATACGCATAAGACTATATTCATAAAACCACGTAGTTCAGTCAGAAAATAACAACCCAACCACCTGTTTATAGGTTAACTATGTAGACCATCGTACATATATATAGACATAATGGACAATTGGAGGCGAGGAGTCACAAATAACGTGGCTGAAGTATGTTGACCAGACCACACACTAGATGGTGAAGGGACGACGACGTTTTGGTCCGTCCTGGACCATTCTCAAGTCGATTGTGAGAATGGCATTTTCGAATGGCACAATCGAGACGAAGTTTCGGTCCGACCTGGACCATTCTCACCATCGACTTGAGAATGGTCCAGGACGGACCGAAACGTCGTCGTCCCTTCATCTTCTAGTGTGTGGTCTGGTCAACATAATGAACAATTACATAGTGTAATTTGGTATTATTCACTTAATAGAGTTCGGTATAAATTAAGCTAAATAAACAAACTTAATTATTCCTAGGCCTAATATCACACATATATGTGCTATATTAGGCCTAAGATAGCGTGTATTAGGGCTAGGAAGGTGAGGTTTAGTTGTTTTATTAACATAAATTCATAATCTTTTCCGGTTTGTCCAAATTCAATAGTACTAAAATGTACTTTCTAATTGTCCATTATGTCAATATATGTCCGATGGTCCATAATATATCCTCCTTCTCTTTAGATGATAGTATTATAAGTACTATCTAAGTACTCTTAGATAGTACTTTAGTACCGCTCTTTAGATAGTACTATAAGTACTATCTAAAGAGCGGATCTGGACAATGAAAATGCCAGTAAATTATTTACAAACACATGTTACTTGTGTTTACAAAGGTAATAAAGGGGAAGAACATAGCCTTTTTAAGGCAATCGTTCTTACCTTAATAACAAGGCTTGTAACGAGCCTTGTTACTCATGTAACAAGGCTTCTACAGTACTTACATTAAACTTGTAACACGTGTGATTGTACACGAGGGGGGTGGGGCAATCACCATTACATAGAGGCAGCACCACCATTGTTATTATCACTAATAACGAGCGAAGCACCACTACTGGTGGACTAGGAAGCACCACCACTGTTGGACGAGGAAGCACCACCACTGCTAACACCACTGGTGGACGAGGAAGCACCACCACTGCAAACACCACTGGTGGACGAGGAAGCACCACCACTGGACCGATCATCACCAGTTGGTGGACGAGACATGGCATGCGTCTGGCCGAGGACGAAGCCCCTGACAGTGAGGCCAGGAGCTCCAGCGACGACCACGACGGGCTCCGGTGATGGAGGCTCGTGTGAGAACATCTCGCTGAACTCCAGCAGCCCGTACAGTACTGAGCTCTCAGACATAAACCGCCGCCTGCTGGTGTTTCGCCGCCTCCTGTTGGCTGCGGTGGTGGATGAGACGACGGGATCACGCCTCCTGCCGGGGATCACGATGGGCTCTGAGGTGGCGTGTCTCTGGCTGCTCTCCGACATGTCGTTGGGGGCATGGACCACTTTCTCTGCATTCTCTTCTTGTCTCATGAACGGCTGAATATCAAAAGTTCAAATTACAAAAAAAAATATGGCCATAAGATGGCCTACACTAGACAGCTCCCACGTACACCCAGCATAACACACGATAATGGCTGACATGACTATAGTACATAATGGACTATGTGGTATAGCAAAGGGCATGTAGATGAGAGTTTATAAAAAAATATACGAATTAAGGAAAACTACAGAGGCCTACTGGTCCATACGAGGTAGCTATTTATATCTATCCAAACTCATTCATAAATGTGTAGCCTACGCTTGAAATAATCAGGTGATACCACGTTGAAGGGTGAAAGAGTGTCAGGAAAATTAACTATCCACTAATGATGGCAGTATTCAAACCCACACTAATGATGTGTGGGTTTGTGAGCTCCTTGAGGGACTTTATATAGACGAAGTAGAAATAGCCTAAGTTACTCTATCCTTTTGAGATGTATCTTACTGTCTCAATCAACTTACTTGAACTTGAAGAACCTACTACTAACCTAAGGTTCGAAATGTAAACAATATGACAAACAAACTTTTTGAGTATACAACAAACTGTTGTACACTCAAGTTCACGTACTTAATACTACCACTTAGAAAACACATTTCTATTGGAATTCAAGTTAGCATTACAAAATTGAAACACAGTTCACACAAAGGTAATCTGTCTAAAGGCCTAAATATGCAATTATAGGCGTAACAGAAGCAATTTTAGTCCTAATTTAGCACATATATGTGCTGCAGAAAATGAATAATGCAAAACAGATTTTTTAGTACAACAATCCATACTACCGTGATGGTAGAATGAATCCATACTACCTATAGGTCCTACCTATAGGTAGAATCCAATATAACGTTTGTAACACTTCAAAGTAAAAAACCACTTGCCTTTGTCTTGAACTGGCAGAATAGTGATAGAAGCGTCTTCAATCCTCTTATGCTCGTCTATTCGGAAGAGAGACCGTGAACCATCCTGCTGTTGCTACTGGTGTTTTTGTACTGATTGAGGCAACTGTGTGACCGACGTTGGTCAGCATGGGACAGCTTGGCTCGAGTGACACAGGTAGGTGATTGATTGATTGATGAAGATTAAGCCACACGAGAGGAGGCACGGGCATGAGTAACCCGTTAGTGGTCAGATGTTTGGAGTGAATGTGGTCTTCAGTCGTCAAAGGATATACTGTGAACTGTATGTTATTGTTGTTGTTGTTTTAGATTTAGCTACTCAGAACGAAGTGTCCATGTAGCACCGGCAATGGTGAGCCCGTAATGGGTTTCGTGTCAATCTCATCTTTTATTTGTATCTTCAGTCACGTGAAGTAATTGTTCATTAAGTGAGGTGAGGAGAAAAATGGTCTCAAGCCAAGATTGATGGAAACAAACACAGCAGATAAGAACATAAGAACCAAAGGTAAATGCAGAAGCCTATTGGCCCATACGAGGCAGCTCCTATCTATAACCAACCAATCCCACTCATATACATGTCCAACCCGCGCTTGAAACAATCGAGGGACCCCACCTCCACCACGTTACGCGGTAATTGGTTCCACAAATCAAACAACCCTGTTACTGAACCAGTATTTACCCAAGTCTTTCCTAAATCTAAACTTATCCAATTTATACCCATTGTTTCGTGTTCTGTCTTGTGTTGATACTTTTAATACCCTATTAATATCCCCTTGTTGTGTCCATTCATCCACTTGTAAACCTCTATCATGTCACCACTAACTCTTTCGCCTTTCCAGTAAATGCAATTTAGCTTTGTTAATCTTTGGATTGGGTGGTTTATAAATAGGAGCTGCCTCGTATGGGCCATAGGCCTTCTGCAGTTGCCTTTGTTCTTATGTTCTTATGTTCTTATGATGAGTGGATGTTTTAGGCCTTTTGTATAAGTGCTTGTGTACGTTTTAATCTGTAAGATTATTGAAGTAATTTCTTTTGTTTTGAGGTATAGACACAGTTAAGAGTGTGTATATACTCTTAGGTGTTTGTCAAGTTTTAGTCCAAGTGCTGCGGGTGAAACAGGTATGTAGTGGGTGTGGGAGACCGTGAATAGAATTTTAGTGGAACGAGACATTCTGATTGATTGGCTGATGAAGATGAAGTCACCCCAGAGGTGGCATAAGTAAAAAACTTTCTGTTGTTATGAGTCCAACCATCCTCCGAATTGACAGTACGATTTAATACTAAGTGTAATAAGTACACTTCCTACTGTCATAAACAGTGCATAATTGCACTTATGGGGCTGTTACATTTACCCAACCCCCTCCCCCGATTTAATTCTCCTCGTTTTCTGTTAAGACAGAAAGAATTTTAGGATGAAGTTGTCACTTTCAATTGCATGATGATTGATAGAGATTAAGCCACCCAGAGGTGGCACGGGCATGAATAGCCCGTAAGTGGTACAATTTTTTTTTTCAGTAATTCCTTTCATTATTCTGAGGTTCAATTTGCAATACACAAGTTTTAAATATCGGAATTTCTTTTTCAGGTTATTAAACATATAGATTTTATACAAAATTTTAAAATATCCTGAGTTACTTTACAATTATTGATATATTTTAGTTTTGTTTTATTAGTTTTATAAAACTGTAATATCAATATAGTATAGGTTAAGTACTAATTGTAATTAAGAAGCAATAAAATTATCATCTTCAAAACTAAGACGGTTAGGTGAGGTTGTGGTTTTCTATTAAGTTTTTCAGGTAAACTCAAATATTCACAATATATTTAACAGTACGATTTAATACTAGTGAAAATAAGTACAATTCCTAACTGCTATGAATAGTACATAATTGCACTTATTTGTCTTCTTACATTTACCACCCCATTGTTGGAGGACGGGCTGTATGAGTGGACCAGGATGCACCTTACCTCGGCCAGTTGGCCCTGCGATTATTAATAACAGCGGCTTGAGGAAGATTTCTTTACGGGCTCACCATAGCCCGTGCTACATGCACGGGTCCCGTGACCCTTGTGGTACATCACTCTACCCGCCCCTAAACACATACAAGAACAGATCGCCAACAGACACCAAGATATTCAAACAGATTCAACATTAGACCAACCCATTCAACATTAGACTGTGAGGATCAACATATACTGATGGAATGCTGGGAGATTGCGTACATGGACCAGGATGTGGCTACCGTTATTTTTTGCGTTCCGTCGGTGGACGATGCTCACTGTGGAGTCACTGTGGCCGGGTTATTGCACCTCCTGGTTGAGGTAAGATACTCTCCATACATATCATTGACAAATGCAGGAGTAATTTTACAGAATTGGGAAATGCCATGTTATATTTCATGGGAATTAATCAGTGTTAATTTTATTTTACAGAATTGGGAAATACCATGTTATATTTTCATGGAATTAATCAGTGTTATTTTATTTTACAGAATTGGGAATACCATGTTATATTTTCATATGAATTAATCAGTGTTAATTTTATCTTAGAAGTACATCTGCTAATGTTGTGTGATTCGGGTTAAATGTAGATTATAAATCATTGATTAATCAAATAATATACAATTTTCTCTAATAAAATTTTTATGAACAAATCCACAAGGGCGCTGCCTCTTATAAGCTGCCGCCTTATATAGGCCAATAGACCTTCTGCAGTTACCTTCATTCTTATGTTATTTTTGGCCGTGACGAGGATTCGAACCTGCGTCCGAGAGCATCCCAGACGCTGCCTTATTTTGATGCATCACGTTATTGTGATTTCATTTTTTAATTTTTTTTTTTATCCTTTCTCTCTTTTGAAGGCATTTGAGAAATGGGAGCCGGATGCCGGAAAAGACGAAGCCGCAGCTGGAACCAACTCCTGAAGCTCCTGCCAGCCTGACACAACGATCACCGCGGTCGACAAGTCGTGCCATTGGACCTCGGGCTTCCAGGGATGTCAATTACAGCCGGAGGCAGACTAGGCCCTCTGGGCATACTAGTGCCCACTCTACCCCTCACCAGGAGTACGTTGTGTTTGCTGGCTCGTCTGGTATAGTGGTGAGGGGTTTTGAAGTGGGCTTGACTCATAGCATGAGGGCCCCTCACGGTGGTGGTGGCAACCTTCGCACGATACGTAAGCCTGGGAATGTTATACTCCCGGTGACGATTACTGTAAAGAAAGAAGGGTAACGGAAGCTTCCTCAGCAGGACGTGAAACTGACGATCTTGCGTCCCTTGCTTAGTTGGGGTTCAGCAGATTGGCCTTGGGAGTGCTGCTTTCCGGTGTTTCCAACGCACCTGTTAAACAGGATTCCAGCCTTAACAGTCCTACTTCTAATGGCATTAGTACACCTGTTAAACGCACTACTTCTGGTCTCACTATTGCCATTGTAAAACAGGATTTAGAGAATGTTATTTACGGTGTTAATACACCTGGTGTTGTCGGCTCACCAGATGCTCGAGATTTCGCCTTTAACACCTCGACTACCTGTCGTGTTTACTAGCACACCTGTTACATGTGAATCCGGATTTGGCAGTTTTGGAATTACAAGAAAACCTGCCAAAGGTATTCCGACATTGAAAGTGCTACCAGAAATCCTGTTTTACAATGGCAATAGTGAGACCAGAAGCAGTGCTTCTAATTTGGGTTTTCGGTTAACAGTGTACTAGTGACTTAGAAGTAGCACTGTTCAAGCTGGAATCCCGTTTAACAGGTTTTCTGGTAGCACTTTCAATGTCGGAATACCTTTTGGCAGGTTTTCTGTAATTCCAAACTGCCAAATCCGGATTCACATGTAAAGTGTGCTAGTAACACGACAGGTAGTCGAGGTGTTAAAGGCGAAATCTCGAGCATCTGGTGAGCCGACAACACCAGGTGTATTAACACCGTAAATAACATTCTCTAAATCCTGTTTTACAATGGCAATAGTGAGACCAGAAGTAGTGCGTTTAACAGGTGTACTAATGCCATTAGAAGTAGGACTGTTAAGGCTGGAATCCTGTTTAACAGGTGCGTTGGAAACACCGGAAGCAGCACTCCCAAGGCCAATCTGCTGAACCCCACTAAAGCAAGGGACGCAAGATCGTCAGTTTCACGTCCTGCTGAGGAAGCTTCCGTTACCCTTCTTTCTTTACAGTAATCGTCACCGGGAGTATAACATTCCCCAGGCTTACGTATCGTGCGAAGGTTGCCACCACCACCGTGAGGGGCCCTCATGCTATGAGTCAAGCCCACTTCAAAACCCCTCACCACTATACCAGACGAGCCAGCAAACACAACGTACTCCTGGTGAGGGGTAGAGTGGGCACTAGTATGCCCAGAGGGCCTAGTCTGCCTCCGGCTGTAATTGACATCCCTGGAAGCCCGAGGTCCAATGGCACGACTTGTCGACCGCGGTGATCGTTGTGTCAGGCTGGCAGGAGCTTCAGGAGTTGGTTCCAGCTGCGGCTTCGTCTTTTCCGGCATCCGGCTCCCATTTCTCAAATGCCTTCAAAAGAGAGAAAAGGATAAAAATTAAAAAACTGAAATCACAATAACGTGATGCATCAAAATAGGCAGCGTCTGGGATGCTCTCGGACGCAGGTTCGAATCCTCGTCACGGCCAAAAATAACATAAGAATGAAGGTAACTGCAGAAGGTCTATTGGCCTTATATAAGGCCGGCAGCTTATAAGAGGCAGCGCCCTTGTGGATTTGTTCATAAAAATTTTATTAGAGAAAATTGTATATTATTTGATTAATCAATGATTTATAAATCTACATTTACCCGAATCACACACACATTAGCAGATGTACTTCTAAGATAAAATTAACACTGATTAATTCATATGAAATATAACATGGTATTTCCCATTCTGTAAATAAAATTACACTGATTAATTCCCATGAAATATAACATGTATTTCCCAATTCTGTAAAATAAAATTAACACTGATTAATTCCCATGAAAATATAACATGGCATTTCCCAATTCTGTAAAATTACTCCTGCATTTGTCAATGATATGTATGGAGAGTATCTTACCTCAACCAGGAGGTGCAATAACCCGGCCACAGTGACTCCACAGTGAGCATCGTCCACCGACGGAACGCAAAATAACGGTAGCCACATCCTGGTCCATGTACGCAATCTCCCAGCATTCCATCAGTATATGTTGATCCTCACAGTCTAATGTTGAATGGGTTGGTCTAATGTTGAATCTGTTGAATATCTTGGTGTCTGTTGGCGATCTGTTCTTGTATGTGTTTAGGGGCGGGTAGAGTGATGTACCACAAGGGTCACGGGACCCGTGCATGTAGCACGGGCTATGGTGAGCCCGTAAAGAAATCTTCCTCAAGCCGCTTTTATTAATAATCGCAGGGCCAACTGGCCGAGGTAAGGTGCATCCTGGTCCACTCATACAGCCCGTCCTCCAACAATGGGGTGGTAAATGTAAGAAGACAATAAGTGCAATTATGTACTATTCATAGCAGTTAGGAATTGTACTTATTTTCACCTAGTATTAAATCGTACTGTTAAATATATTGTGAATATTTGAGTTTACCTGAAAAACTAATAGAAAACCACAACCTCACCTAACCGTCTTAGTTTTTGAAGATGATAATTTTATTGCTTCTTAATTACAATTAGTACTTAACCTATACTTATATTGATATTACAGTTTTATAAACTAATAAAACAAAACTAAAATATATCAATAAATTGTAAAGTAACTCAGGATATTTTAAAAATTTTGTATAAAATCTATATTGTTTAATAAACCTGAAAAGAATTCCGATATTTAAAACTTGTGTATTGCAAATTGAACCTCAGAATAATGAAGGAATTACTGAAAAAAAATTGTACCACTTACGGGCTATTCATGCCCGTGCCACCTCTTGGGTGGCTTAATCTCTATCAATCATCATGCAAATTGAAAGTGACAACTTCATCCTAAAATTCTTTCTGTCTTAACAGAAAACGAGGAGAATTAAATCGGGGGAGGGGGTTGGGTAAATGTAACAGCCCCATAAGTGCATTATGCACTGTTTATGACAGTAAGGAAGTGTACTTTTACACTTAGTATTAAATCGTACTGTCAATTCGGAGGATGGGTTGACTCATAACAACAGAAAGTTTTTTACTTATGCCACCTCTGGGGTGACTTCATCTTCATCAGCCATCAATCAGAATGTCTCGTTCCACTAAAATTCTATTCACGGTCTCCCACACCCACTTACATACCTGTTTCACCCGCAGCACTTGGACTAAAACTTGACAACACCTAAGAGTATATACCACTCTTAACTGTGTCTATACCTCAAAACACAGAAATTACTTCAATAATCTTACAGATTAAAACGTACACAAGCACTTATACAAAAGCCTAACACATCCACTCATCATAAGAACATAAGAACATAAGAACAAAGGCAACTGCAGAAGGCCTATTGGCCCCATACGAGGCAGCTCCTATTTATAACCACCCAATCCCAAAGATTAACAAGCTTAATTGCATTTACTGGAAAGGCGAAGAGTTAGTGGTGACATGATAGAGGTTTACAAGTGGATGAATGGACACAACAAAGGGGATATTAATAGGGTATTAAAAGTATCACCACCAGACAGAACACGAAACAATGGGTATAAATTGGATAAGTTTAGATTTAGGAAAGACTTGGGTAAATACTGGTTTCAGTACAGGTTTTTGATTTGTGGAACCAATTACCGCGTAACGTGGTGGAGGTGGGGTCCCTCGATTGTTTCAAGCGCGGGTTGGACATGTATATGAGTGGGATTGGTTGGTTATAGATAGGAGCTGCCTCGTATGGGCCCAATAGGCCTTCTGCATTTACCTTTGTTCTTATGTTCTTATCTGCTTGTGTTTTCTGTTTCCATCAATCTTGGCTTGAGACCATTTTTCTCCTCACCTCACTTAATGAACAATTACTTCACGTGACTGAAGATACAATAAAGATGAGATTGACCACGAAACCCATTACGGTCTCACATTGCCGGTGCTACATGGACACTTCGTTCTGAGTAGCTAAATCTAAACAACAACAACAATAACATACAGTTCACAGTATATCCTTTGACGACTGAAGACCACATTCACTCCAAACATCTGACCACTAACGGTTTACTCATGCCCGTGCCTCCTCTCGTGTGGCTTAATCTTCATCAATCAATCAATCACCTACCTGTGTCACTCGAGCCAAGCTGTCCCATGCTGACCAACGTCGGTCACACAGTTGCCTCAATCAGTACAAAACACCAGTAGCAACAGCAGGATTGGTTCACGTCTCTCTTCCGAATAGACGAGCATAAGAGGATTGAAGACGCTTCTATCACTATTCTGGCCAGTTCAAGACAAAGGCAAGTGGTTTTTTACTTTTGAAGTGTTACAAACGTTATATTGGATTCTACCTATAGGTAGGACCTATAGGTAGTATGGATTCATTCTAACCATCACGGTAGTATGGATTGTTGTACTAAAAAATCTGTTTTTGCATTATTCATTTTCTGCAGCACATATGTGCTAATTAGGACTAAATTGCTTCTGTTACGCCTATAATTGCATATTTAGGCCTTTAGACAGATTACCTTTGTGTGAACTGTGTTTTCAATTTTTGTAATGCTAACTTGAATTTCCAATAGAAATGTGTTTTCTAAGTGGTAGTATTAAGTACGTGAACTTTTGAGTGTACAACAGTTTTGTTGTATACTCAAAAATTTTGTTTGTCATATTTGTTTACATTCGAACCTTAGTTAGTAGTTAGGTTCTTCAAGTTCAAGTAAGTTGATTGAGACAGTAAGATACATCTCAAAAGGATAGAGTAACTTAGGCTATTTCTACTTCGTCTATATAAAGTCCCTCAAGGAGCTCACAAACCCCACAATCATTAGTGTGGGTTTGAATACTGCCATCATTAGTGGATAGTTAATTTTCCTGACACTCTTTCACCCTTCAACGTGGTATCACCTGATTATTTCAAGCGTAGGCTACACATTTATGAATGAGTTTGGATAGATATAATAGAGCTACCCCGTATGGACAGTAGGCCCCTCTGTAGTTTTCCTTAATTCGTATATTTTTTTATAAACTCTCATCTACATGCCCTTTGCTATACCACATAGTCCATTTATGTACTATAGTCATGTCAGCCATTATTCGTGTGTTATCTGGGTGTACGTGGGAGCTGTCTAGTGTAGGGCCCATCTTATGGCCATATTTTTTTTTTAATTTGAACTTTTGATATTCAGATATCAGCCGTTCATGAGACAAGAAGAGAATGCAGAGAAAGTGGTCCATGCCCCAACGAATGTCGGAGAGCAGCCAGAGACACGCCACCTCAGAGCCCATCGTGATCCCCGGCAGGAGGCGTGATCCCGTCGTCTCATCCACCACCGGCCAACAGGAAGCGGCGAAACACCAGCAGGCGGCGGTTTATGTCTGAGAGCTCAGTACTGTACGGGCTGCTGGGAGTTCAGCGAGATGTTCTCACACGAGCCTCCATCACCGGAGCCCGTCGTGGTCGTCGCTGGAGCTCCTGGCCTCACTGTCAGGGGCTTCGTCCTCGCCAGACGCATGCCATGTCTCGTCCACCAACTGGTGATGATCGGTCCAGTGGTGGTGCTTCCTCGTCCACCAGTGGTG
>WNGS01163002.1:14731753-14756323 GCA_020271785.1 Procambarus virginalis | reverse complement strand
TAGAAATGTTTAAAAAAGAAATAAGGAGAGCAAAAAGAAACTATGAAGTTAGCATAGCAGAGCAAGCAAAGAAAATCCAAAACGTTTTATTTATATCAAACAAAGCTTAGGAAACGGATAGGTCCATTTAAAAGTGAAACAGGTCAGATAACTGATAATGACGAATAGATGAGTAGTATTTTAAATATATTTTATGCCTGTATTGACTAAAGAGGAACTTAATATAATGCCTTCAGCCGAAAATGTTTATGTTGGTGGGGAAGAGGACAGGTTGACTAGTTCAACAGTTACCAGGAATGATGTTATTGAACAAATAGTGAATCTTCTCTAGAAATCAGATTTAGCATAGAATGGAATAGATTTGTAGGAGAAAATTCTGTTAAAGTGCCAGATTTTCGAAAAGCTGATTTTAATGGTTTAAGAATATTTTCTTGGGTGAAATAGATTGGAAAGTCCTGGGCATGGGCGGTTGGCTGGTCTTGTAGCGAGATGAGATCCCAGCGATGGGTGATGTTAAAAGGGATTTCGACGTTGATTCAAAATATTACTTATTTACAAATATTCTAAGCAAAGCACAAGAAAGTAGTATACCTTACAAATTGAATAGATCGAATAATAATGACCCGAAATGGATAACAAAGGATCTGAAGAACCTTGTAGGTAGAAAGAGAGGGTGGTACAAAAGGATTAAGAATGGAGAAGTCAGTTTAGAACAAGAACAACTGGTTAGAAATGTTAAAAAAGAGATAAGGAGAGCAAAAAGAAACTATGAAGTTCGTATAGCAGGGCAAGCAAAGACAAATCCTAAAGGTTTTTTCAGTTATATCGAACAAAGGTTAGGGAAAGGATAGGTCCATTAAAAACCGAGACAGGTCAGATAACGGATAGTGACGAAGAGATGAGTAGTAAATTTAATAAATATTTTATATCTGTATTTACTAAGGAACTTAACACTATGCCTTCAGCCGAACAAGTCTGTGGGTGGGGACGAGGACAGGTTGACTAGTCTAACAGTTACCACGGATGATATTATTAAACAAATACTAAAACTCAAACCAAACAAATCCCCAGGGCCGGATGAAGTGTTTGCCAGGGTGCTTAATGAATGCAAAGAGGAGCTTTGCGATCCATTGTCTACCATATTTAATAAATCATTAGAGTCAGGCAGAGTGCCAGAGTCGTGGAAGGTTGCAAATTTTGAGAAAGGAGACAGATCACTTGCATCAAACCATCGACCAATTAGCCTAACGTATATTGTGGGAAAGTTACTTGAATCGATTATTCCAAATACCATTCGTTTTCATCTTGAAAAACATAAATTAATAAATGAGTCGCAACATGGTTTTTACAAATGGCCGTTCAGGTTTAACAAATTTGCTCTCTTTTTATTCCAGCATAGTTGAGGCAGTTGATAGTGGTAAGGATTGTGATGTTGTGTACCTTGACTTTAGCAAAGTTTTTGATACAGTGCCACATGAAAGACTGATTAAAAAGATAGAGGCTCATGGTATTGGGGGTGCTATATTAAGCTGGATCAGGGCATGGCTATACCAAAGGAAACAGAGAGTTAGTATAAATGGGGTTAAGTCAGACTGGAAAAATGCTGTAAGTGGAGTGCCTCAAGGCTCTGTCTTGGGACCTCTGTTGTTTATAATATATATAAATGATTTAGATTCAGGTTTGAGTAGCAACACACAGATATCACAATAGCGTGATGCATTAATGACCATGTCGTAGCTCAGTCGATTAAGGCAGCGTCTGGGATCATCTCGGACGTAGGTTCGAATCCTCGTCACGGCTCTTGTGGATTTGTTCATTGAGTAGCAACATTTGTAAATTTCCCGATGATACAGTAATCGGTAGGGAAATTAACATGTATGAATATTCACTATCACTTCAAGTTGATCTAAATAGGGTTTTGAAATGGTCAAAAGATTGGCAGATGGAGTTTAATGCTGATAAATGTAAAATTATGAGGCTAGGTAATGATGATAGAGTTACAAGATACGAGCTAGATGGTGTTGAGATTGCGAAGTCTGGTTGTGAAAGGGATCTGGGAGTTATGATTAGTAAGAATTTAAAACCAAAGGATCAGTGTATCAATGTTTATATCAATTTAAATCAATTAATATCAATTGATTAAATTTATCAATTTAAAATCAAAGGATCAATGTTCGTAATAAGGCAAATAGGACACTGGGATTTATTAATCGAAGCGTTAGTAACAAGACACCTGGTGTTATTCTTCAGCTATATCTTGCTCTGGTTAGGCCCCATTTAGATTATGCAGTTCAGTTTTGGTCGCCGTACTATAGAATGGATATAAATTCACTTGAATGTGTCCAGCGTAGGATGACAAAGTTAATTCCACAATTTAGAAATCTTTCATATGAAAAAAGATTAATAAAGCATAAATTGCATTCACTGGAAAGGCGAAGAGTTAGGTGTGACATGATAGAGGTTTACAAGTGGATGAATAAACATAACAAAGTGGATATTAATAAGGTATTAAAAGTATCAACACAAGACAGGACACGAAACAAGGGTATAAATTGAATAAGTTAGATTTAGGAAAGACTTGGGTAAATACTGGTTCGGTAACAGGGTTCTTGATTTGTGGAACCAGTTACCGCGTAACGTGGTGGAGGTGGGGTCCCTCGATTGTTTCAAGCATGGGTTGGACATGTATATGAGTGGGATTGGGTGGTTATAAATAGGAGCTGCCTCGTATGGGCCAATGGGCCTTCTGCATTTACCTTTGTTCTTATGTTTTATGATGTTGTTGTAGTGTGGTGGTGCTGGTTCACAGTGTTGTTGTTGTAGTGTGGTGGTGCTGGTTCACAGTGTTGTTGTTTTAGTGTGGTGCTGCTGGTTCACAGTGATGTTGTTGTAGTGTGGTGGTGCTGGTTCACAGTGTTGTTGTTGTAGTGTGGTGGCGCTGGTTCACAGTGTTGTAGTGTGGTGGTGCTAGTTCACAGTGTTGTTGTTGTAGTGTGGTGGCGCTGGTTCACAGTGTTGTTGTAGTATGGTGGTGCTGGTTCACAGTGTTGTTGTTGTAGTGTGGTGGCGCTGGTTCACAGTGATGTTGTAGTGTGGTGGTGCTGGTTCACAGTGATGTTGTAGTGTGGTGGTGCTGGTTCACAGTGATTTTGTAGTGTGGTGGTGCTGGTTCACAGTGATGTTGTTGTAGTGTGGTGGTGCTGGTTCACAGTGATGTTGTTGTAGTGTGGTGGCGCTGGTTCACAGTGATGTTACTGTAGTGTGGTGGTGCTGGTTCACAGTGATGTTGCAGTAGTGTGGTGGTGCTGGTTCACAGTGATGTTGCTGTAGTGTGGTGGCGCTGGTTCACAGTGATGTTGTAGTGTGGTGGTGCTGGTTCACAGTGATGTTGCAGTAGTGTGGTGGTGCTGGTTCACAGTGATGTTGTTGTAGTGTGGTGGTGCTGGTTCACAGTGATGTTGCTGTAGTGTGGTGGCGCTGGTTCACAGTGATGTTGTAGTGTGGTGGTGCTGGTTCACAGTGATGTTGCTGTAGTGTGGTGGCGCTGGTTCACAGTGATGTTGTAGTGTGGTGGTGCTGGTTCACAGTGATGTTGCAGTAGTGTGGTGGTGCTGGTTCACAGTGATGTTGTTGTAGTGTGGTGGTGCTGGTTCACAGTGATGTTGCTGTAGTGTGGTGGCGCTGGTTCACAGTGATGTTGTAGTGTGGTGGTGCTGGTTCACAGTGATGTTGTTGTAGTGTGGTGGTGCTGGTTCAGAGTGTTGTTGTAGTGTGATGGTGCTGGTTCACAGTGTTGTTGTAGTGTGGTGGTGCTGGTTCACAGTCTTGCAGTAGTGTGGTGGCGCTGGTTCACAGTGATGTTGCCGTAGTGTGGTGGCGCTGGTTCACAGTGATGTTGCTGTAGTGTGGTGGTGCTGGTTCACAGTGATGCTGTTGGTTGCAGAAAATATGGTAAGCGGATGAGCGTCATTTTAAACACCTGTTCCCTACTTTCCATTGCTGCTCTCTCGGGGAAAATTCATGACCACTTCACTAAGTGTGAAATGGGATAATGATGATAGCATAATAGTACCAAGCTTCTCTCTCCGCTGTTCAAGAGGCGGAGATAAAAGAAAGCTGCGAATTCTATGCTGATAATGTTATGTTAATTGACGTTCCTTGTAAGAGAGAAGAAAGCGTCGGTCTTAATAATCAAGAAAAAGAATGTTTTTTGAAAGTACATGGAAAATCATATCTCAGACGTAATGATTTTATTATTCATTGTGTTAAATTTGTATTTAATTTTGCCTCGAGGGGCTAGTTTATTGAGCAGCGTCACTCATCCTGTGAGTGGACACACCGCCATAGTGACAGTATTGGGCAGCGTCACTCATCCTGTGAGTGGACACACCGCCATTGTGACAGTATTGGGCAGCGCCACTCATCCTGTGACTGGACACACCGCCATAGTGACAGTATTGGGCAACGCCACTCATCCTGTGAGTAGACACACCGCCATAGTGACAGGATTGGGCAGCGTTACTCATCCTGTGAGTGGACACACCGCCATAGCAGCTTGTACAACACTCCCCAATAGAAAGAAAACGCGCTGGGTTGTTCATCTTGTCACTTGTACCCAGGCACAGCTGGAACTTGCTTAACTGTCTCAAGTGAACAGCTTCTCAAACAAGAAGATCATTTTTCAAAGCCTTAAAATCTTACGTTATCTTGCGGGTGCAAAATGGAGGAATCTTTTAAGAACGGTATCTATATTTGCCAGATAGTGATTTCCTAACTCAATGTAGGGTTTCTGTTTGCTCTTGAATCTAGCAGGTGTTTCTTGTCGAAGATATGAGAATATGTGTAATCAACCAAATGATTCAATTGTATTTTATTTCAGTTTATGAAAGGAACATTGTTTCCGTTTTCAGCTATTAAATGAACAATTTGGGTTCATTATGTTGCAAATTGCAGTAACTTTCTAATGTCTGCCTAAAGGTTCTTAAATGTACTACTATCCTATGTGTTGAATAGGTTGAATAATATCCTTGTTGTGAATGAAAGAAATGCTGAAATGATCATTTGTTCGAACATAATAACACAACTTGACTAGGGCCAATGTCTCTATTTTTTTTGTCAGATACTTTCGTGCCATTGGACACAATCTTTGCTGGAAATTTTAAAATGTATGTCGCTTAATATTAAAACAACTGTATAATGGTGTAAAAGGTCTATAGAAAAGGCAAAAACCATTGTTTAATGGCAGGTTGACGACGATGGCGACGGCCAGAGGGACTCCCAGCCTCTCTCCAACTGACAACCCCGATACCGTTGAGGATGTAAACAAATCACTATTACATGGGACGCATTCGTATCGTGATGCTCTCACGTCCGCTGGAGAGGACACTGAAGGTGCTTTCCTGGACAGTAAATATTAGAGTAGAGTAGACAGATTAGAGGAGAAGCGCCGCCAGCATCTGGAGGTAAAGAGAGACCATCCTGGCCCCGCGTGGCCTCAATACCAACATTCTCCGCTCAACCACGGTAGGATAAATTATCTTGAATTGAAAACCTTCATCATTTCCTTAGATGATAATGCATCCACGGTTTGGAGTATTTTTGAAAATTGTGGGACACAAGGTATCATATATAATGAAATTACCAAGAGTTTTAAGATCAGAGTGCACGAAGTAAGCCCCCAAGCAGCTAAGGAACTTAAGCACAGTCGACCACAATCACAACGACGAACTGGAGCCTTTGACATTACTGAAATCTCAGCTCATCCTCCTGTTTTGGTAGTACTAATAGTAACGATGTTGTAACACACAGAAATCACAATTGCGTGATGCATCAAATGAACAAATCCACAAGGGCCGTGACGAGGATTCGAACCTGCGTCCGAGAGCATCCCACACACTGCCTTAATCGACTGAGCTGCGACATCGTGATTTCTGTGTGTAATGAAGTAAGAGCGAAGAGGCAGAACGGCCTATTGACATAGCTCGAGTGCATGGGGGGAGTTGTGTAAAACCCTGGTTTGTGTCTCGGAGAGGCTGCAGGATCCAGTAAGTTCAGTAGAACTTTGGTTTCAACTCCTTTTGACCATGTCGTAGCTCAGTCGATTAAGGCAGCGTCTGGGATGCTCTTGGACGCAGGTTCGAATCCTCGTCAACGCCCTTGTGGATTTATTCAACGATGTTTTACCCAAGTACAACGCAATTATAAAGTAGAAATCTGTACTATTGAATTTTGACACAACGGAAAAGGTTTTGTATTTATGTTGCAAAGACGCCCTAAACTAACATAACGTTCCTAGGCCTAATGCACGATATCTGAGGCCTATTATAGTATAAATGTATGCTAATAGAACATAAGAATAAAGGTAACTGCAGAAGGCCTATTGACCCATACTAGGCAGCTCTTATTTATAACCACCCAATCCCACTCATATACATGTCCAACCCACGTTTGAAACAATCGAGGGACCCCACCTCCACCACGTTACGCGGTAATTGGTTCCACAAATCGACAACCCTGTTACCGAACCAGTATTTACCCAGGTCTTTCCTAAATCTAAACTTATCCAATTTATACATATTATTTCGTGTTCTGTCTTTTGTTGATACTTTTAATACCATATTAATATCCGCTTTGTTATGTCCATTCATCCACTTGTAAACCTCTATCAGGTTGCCCCTAACTTTTCGCCTTTCCAGTGAACGCAATTTAAGCTTAGGCCTAGGAATATTTAAGGGTCCATAACATAGGAAAAGTGAAAGTTGTTAAATTTCAATCAAAATATTCTGACTAGTTGTATATGAAGAGAACTGAAACTAGTCCAAGTTTCAGCATCGCAGCCTAAATAGAGACGGAGAAAAAAATAATGTATACCTATTTTCATACAAGTTTCAAAATGTTCAAAAATTAACATTAAACACAAGTTTCAACTGATATCATATCTATGACTCTCATCTATCACAATGGAATATAATAAAGGATTTAAATAATTATTTGTATCCAATAATATATTTAGTTAAAAAGTTTATATATTTTTGCTTTTTTTCTTCGAATTTTTCTCAGTTTTATTTTTTTTATCGAGCGATTTGCATGAAACATATACACCTTACTGAACGTAAGCCTAACTGTAAGGGTGCCAATTTTGGAGGAAATCGGTTGATGTCAACATCACCCACAGGTGGCAGAATCTTTGACTTCATTTTTTCTCAAGTAAATCATTTACAAAATAAAGATGACTACTCTTTCATTTATAAATCAACTTACATGACACGTACATTATATATGTAGAGTTTCTGCTTCTACAATTTGCAGATTTTATTTTTTTTCCAAAGTCCATTTATTGATTTTATAAATAATTATAAACATGATATTGTTGCATAATTAAACGGGGAATTTTGAATATTTTTATTAGTAAAACTAAACATTTTGGATAATAATGAATCTACAAATTCTTTATTATATGTTATTATGATACCCGAGTGTCATAAAAATGATTTCATTTGACATTTGTGTTTTGTAGAGTAATTATGAAAATGTTGAAAAATTCGTCGGAATTTTTTCTCCTTTTCTATTTAAGCTGCGATGATGAAACTTGGACCAGTTGGAGCCCCTTTTCATATACAAATAGTCAATAAATATTGACTGAAGTAAAACATTTTTTTAGTGGACTATGTTATGTCCCCTTATGTTTGTTTTTAACTTCTGTTTTCGAACTCTTATAAAGTGAATAGTACCAAATTCAACTAATTGCTCAGTACGTCAATATTTGTACTATGGAATCTGTGAATATAAAGATGCTTCATATTCTTAGGTGATTGAATAACAAAATATGTAATCAGACATGCTCCAGACATTAGTGAAGAAGAAGTCACAGCACAACTTCAAGCAAATTACTTTTCAATCTAGTAAAAAAAATTCCGCTTAGAACAAACAGAGGACTGAGTAATACTGAGTGATATACACTCTACTTATTTTTCTCGACTACTTTCAGCTGATCGGGTTTGGATCAACGGCATTCTTAATCAACTGGAGCTGTACATACCTCGTCCAGCTCAGTACTATAGATGTAAAGGATTTAATCATAACTCGAAAGGATGCACACACAAGACATCAAATTGATGGATTGATTAACCTTCCAAGTGTGTGTGCAGGCAACTCTTGTTGAAAAACCTTCCAAGTGTGTGTGCAGGCAACTCTTGTTGATTAACCTTCCAAGTGTGTGCAGGCAACTCTTGTTGATCAAAGAAATCCCAACAGTGGTCTGCTCCGTAACACAAGGAGGTGCAGGGAGCAATCGACCAAACACAAGGTACCGTCTGGGAGGTAAATTCCTGCAAGAGTCCCTGAAACAACATGCTCACATCCTTGCTAACTCCTTCCCGGACTGGAGGTCACTGGGTTGTTCCCGTAGTGGTGTTGACCTTCCTGGGGCCACGCGCTCCATCCTCACGCTCCCTCACAGGAAGGCATCCGGCCACCAGCCGGCTGTAGCGCGCCGCTCCACCGCTGACCACCGCGACAATCAGGTCATGTGTTCCACATACACACTAGGCTGGCTGCTGGGAGAGCGCTGGGGAAGCTAGGGCGGTGCTCCTAGGCGCTTTCTGTAATCCCATCATTAGCTAAACCCCCCCACCACAGCCCGGTTGGTCCGGCACTCCTTGGAGAAAACTATCTAGTTTTCTCTTGAAGATGTCCACGGTTGTTCCGGCAATATTTCTTATCCTTGCTGGGAGGGTGTTGAACAACCGTGGACCTCTGATGTTTATACAGTGTTCTCTGATTGTGCCTATGGCACCTCTGCTCTTCACTGGTTCTATTCTGCATTTTCTTCCATATCGTTCACTCCAGTACGTTGTTATTTTACTGTGTAGATTCGGTACTTGGCCCTCCAGTATTTTCCACGTGTATATTATTTGATATCTCTCTCGTCGTCTTTCTAGTGAAGAAATTTGGAGAGACATTTGGAGATCTCCAAATTACATTTGGAGAGCTTTGAGACGGTCACAATAATTTAGGTGCTTTATCGCGTCTATGTAAGCCGTATATGTTCTCTGTACTCCCTTTATTTCTGCAATCTCTCCCGCTCGGAAATTTTTTGGACCTCAGCGCTAGACCCGCGGCCGAGTACTCAGCGATGGGCAACAACACAAGCAACGCAGAGAAAGAGCTGAAGGAGAAGGAGAAGAAAGAGAAAAAGGAGCAGAAGAAGAGAATGAAAAAGGAGAAGAGGAACAGAAAGGAACATCAGAAGGCGAGGAAGGCGGTGATGGAGACGTGGACAAGGATACACAGGCAACAGCCCCCTGAAGTGCTGGAAGCGGTGATGGAGACGTGGACAAGGATACACAGGCAACAGCCCCCTGAAGTGCTGGAAGCGGTGATGGAGACGTGGACAAGGATACACAGGCAACAGCCCCCTGAAGTGCTGGAAGCGGTGATGGAGACGTGGACAAGGATACACAGGCAACAGCCCCCTGAAGTGCTGGAAGCGGTGATGGAGACGTGGACAAGGATACACAGGCAACAGCCCCCCTGAAGTGCTGGAAGCGGTGATGGAGACGTGGACAAGGATACACAGGCAACAGCCCCCTGAAGTGCTGGAAGCGGTGATGGAGACGTGGACAAGGATACACAGGCAACAGCCCCTGAAGTGCTGGAGTAAATCATACTCTGGGAAATGATGAAATGTTTTGCAGATTGTTGTCTAGAGAGTATTGTATTGTGTGTAACGTCTTGCGAGGAAGTCCTTTGAGGCAACACGTAGTGGCGCAATGGCGGCGTTTCCTGCGGGTGAACCACATGAACCGTTCGATCCCCGACCCTCCAAGTTATTTGTTTATATATTTATTTTCTACTACAGACGTGGCCACACATTTACAATGCTAACCAAATATATATACATTTTGTTCTGTCCTCCATGACAGGGTTAGAGATCTGTTAAACATATAATTCAGTGATTTATTGAACACATCAAAGAAGGAGGTAACATCATGCCTTACTTATGCCCGTGCCTTACTTATGCCCGTGCCTTACTTATGCCGTGCCTTACTTATGCCCGTGCCTTACTTATGCCCGTGCCTTACTTATGCCCGTGCTTACTTATGCCCTGCCTTACTTATGCCCGTGCCTTACTTATGCCCGTGCCTTACTTATGCCCGTGCCTTACTTATGCCCGTGCCTTACTTATGCCCGTGCCTTACTTATGCCCGTGCTTTCTCGTCTCTTCACAATGGACTTGATAGTGTGTCCAGGACGGACAAAGCGTCCCGCACACGGAAATGTAAAGTGAGTACTGAGCAGTACTCGAGACGGACATCTCAAGTGATTTGAAGAGTACAACTATGTATCCATCCCATGCTTGTATTTGGACATTCCAATACCATAGATATGTATTCGTCCCACATTTTTGTATGCATACCACCACTCGCTGTGTCCATCCCCTACACTAGCCATGTATCCATCTCTACACTATGTATCCCTTCAAACACTAGCTAGTATTCGTTACAAAACAGCTATGTATTCATACCAAAAGTAGCTATGTATCCATCCTAAACACCACTATGTTTCTATCCCATCACTAGCTATGTATTCTTTCTAATACTAGCCATGTATCCCAGCACTACCTAGCAGTCCCAGCAGTATCAAGTAACGATCCCAGCACCACCTAGCGTCCCAGCAGTAGTCAAGTAACGATCCCAGCACCACCTAGCGTCCCAGCAGTAGTCAAGTAACGATCCCAGCACTACCTAGCAGTCCCAGCAGTAGTCAAGTAACGATCCCAGCACCACCTAGCGGTCCCAGCAGTAGTCAAGTACGATCCAGCACCACCTAGCGGTCCCAGCAGTAGCCAAGTAACGATCCCAGCACTACCTAGCAGTCCCAGTAGTAGTCAAGTAACGATCCCAGCAGTAGTTAAGTAACGATCCCAGCACCACCTAGCAGTCCCAGCAGTAGTCAAGTAACGATCCCAGCACTACCTAGCAGTCCCACAGTAGTCAAGTAACGATCCCAGCACTACTAGCGGCCCCAGCAGTAGTCAAGTAACGATCCCAGCACCACCTAGCGGTCCCAGCAGTAGTCATGTAACGATCCCAGCACTACCGCGGCCCCAGCAGTAGTCAAGTAACGATCCCAGCACTACCTAGCAGTCCCAGCAGTAGTCAAGTAACGATCCCAGCACTACCTAGCGGTCCCAGCAGTAGTCAAGTAACGATCCCAGCACCACCTAGCGGCCCCAGCAGTAGCCAAGTAACGATCCCAGCACCACCTAGCAGTCCCAGCAGTAGCCAAGTAACGATCCCAGCACCACCTAGCAGTCCCAGCAGCGTAGTCAGTAACGATCCCACACCACCTAGCGGCCCCAGCAGTAGCCAAGTAACGATCCCAGCACCACCTAGCGGCCCCAGCAGTAGTCAAGTAACGATCCAAGCACCACCTAGCGGCCCCAGCAGTAGCCAAGTAACGATCCCGCACCACCTAAGCAGTCCCAGCAGTAGCCAAGTAACGATCCCAGCACACCTAGCGGTCCCAGCAGTAGCCAAGTAACGATCCAGCACTACCTAGCAGTCCCAGCAGTAGCCAAGTAACGATCCCAGCACTACCTAGCGGCCCCAGCAGTAGTCATGTAGAGCCCTCAACATGACATAGTGCTGAGCCGCTTTTCTCAGCTATGCAAAAATTTATCTTTAGCTTTATTAGCGGTAATGCAAAATGAAGAATGTAGGGGCCTATCTAGGTCTACGTATCCGGCCGCCATCAGCCTATTTTGTGTAATGTAATTTGTATAATAATCTGGAGTTAAGAACATTCATTTCTGTCTCTCCAATACAGTTTTTTTTATTATTAACTATTTTCAGTCATTGACTACAAATTGACACTGCTGCCAGCCACTAAGGTTCCTCCATTTGTCGCTCTGCTGGCCAATCACTTTTATCTTGGCAAAAGAGCTGCCAAAGTGCTCTAACCTTTTTACCAAGAGGAACCATTGTTCAAAGATTCTTGGTCATTACAATAATTGTATTACCTTTGTACGATTGTTTGTCGCTACTTTTGTATTTTTGTTTGATACTCTGTTTATTTATTTAACTCATACTTAGTATAAATGAAGGTGATTCTCTCTCTCGTCTTGAACCACAGCGTCTCCTTGAGGTGTTGCGGCCGCATCCATCCCGGGACTCTCTCGATCTGAACTCTTGAAAGCTTGTTTCAAGAGTTGGAGATCCAGGAGTCCCGGATGGGACTCCTGGAAAGCGCCAAGTCGTATGGCTTTGCGCTTCCCCTTGATATTGAATTTAATTCAGTTGTTCTTAAGAGCTACAGGTGAAGTGTTTTGTGTTATCAGTGAGAGCACAGGTGTCAGCAGTGAGAGCACAGGTGTCAGCAGTGAGAGCACAGTGTCAGCAGTGAGAGCACAGGTGTCAGCAGTGAGAGCACAGGTGTCAGCAGTGAGAGCACAGGTGTCAGCAGTGGAGCACAGGTGTCAACATGAGAGCACGGTGTCAACAGTGAGAGCACAGGTGTCAGCAGTGAGAGCACAGGTGTCAGCAGTGAGACACATGGTGTCAGCAGTGAAGCACAGGTGTCAGCAGTGAGAGCACAGGTGTCAGCAGTGAGAGCACAGGTGTCAGCAGTGATAGCACAGGTGTCACAGTGAGAGCACAGGTATCAGCAGTGAGAGCACGGTGTCAGCAGTGAGAGCACAGTGTCAGCAGTGAGAGCACAGGTATCCCCAGTGAGAGCACAGGTGTCAGCAGTGAGAGCACANTGTGTGTGTTGGTGTGTGTACTCACCTAGTTGTACTCACCTAGTTGTGCTTGCGGGGGTTGAGCTCTGGCTCTTTGGTCCCGCCTCTCAACCGTCAATCAACAGGTGTACAGTTTCCTGAGCCTAATGGGCTCTATCATATCTACACTTTGAACTGTGTATGGAGTCAGCCTCCACCACATCGCTTCCTAATGCATTCCATTTGTCAACCACTCTGACACTAAAAAAGTTCTTTCTAATATCTCTGTGGCTCATTTGGGCACTCAGCTTCCACCTGTGTCCCCTAGTGCGTGTGCCCCTTGTGTTAAACAGCCTGTCTTTATCAACCCTGTCGATTCCCCTGAGAATCTTGAATGTGGTGATCATGTCCCCCCTAACTCTTCTGTCTTCCAACGAAGTGAGGTTTAATTCCTGCAGTCGCTCCTCGTAGCTCATACCTCTCAGCTCGGGTACTAGTCTGGTGGCAAACCTTTGAACCTTTTCCAGTTTAGTCTTATGCTTGACTAGATAGGGACTCCATGCTGGAGCCGCATACTCCAGGATTGGTCTGACATATGTGGTATATAATGTTCTGAAAGATTCCTTACACAAGTTTCTAAAGGCCGTTCTTATGTTAGCCAACCTGGCATATGCTGCTGATGTTATCCTCTTGATATGAGCTTCAGGGGACAGGTCTGGCGTGATATCAACCCCCAGGTCTTTCTCTCTCTCTGACTCTTGAAGTATTTCATCTCCCAAATGATACCTTGTATCTGGTCTCCTGCTTCCTACCCCTATCTTCATTACATTACATTTGCTTGGGTTAAACTCTAACAGCCATTTGTTCGACCATTCCTGCAGCTTGTCCAGGTCTTCTTGAAGTCTCAAGCTGTCCTCCTCTGTCTTAATCCTTCTCATAATTTTGGCGTCGTCAGCAAACATTGAGAGGAATGAGTCTATACCCTCTGGGAGATCATTTACGTATATCAGAAACAGGATAGGTCCAAGTACAGAGCCCTGTGGGACTCCACTGGTGACTTCACGCCAGTCTGAGGTCTCACCCCTCACTGTAACTCTCTGTTTCCTATTGCTTAGGTACTCCCTTATCCACTGGAGCGCCCTACCTGTTACTCCTGCCTGTTTCTCCAGCTTATGCATCAACCTTTTATGGGGTACTGTGTCAAAGGCTTTCCGACAGTCCAAAAAAATGCAGTCCGCCCACCCTTCTCTTTCTTGCTTAATTCTTGTCACCTGATCGTAGAATTCTATCAATCCTGTAAGGCAAGATTTACCCTCCCTGAACCCATGTTGATGGGTTGTCACGAAGTCTCTTCTCTCCAGATGTGTTACTAGGTTTTTTCTCACAATCTTCTCCATCACCTTGCATGGTATACAAGTTAAGGACACTGGCCTGTAGTTCAGTGCCTCTTGTCTGTCACCCTTTTTGTATATTGGTACTACATTAGCAGTCTTCCATATTTCTGGTAGGTCCCCCGTTTCCAGTGACTTACTATACACTATGGAGAGTGGTAAGCAAAGTGCTCCTGCACACTCTTTCAATACCCATGGCGAGATTCCATCCGGCCCAACAGCTTTTCTCACATCCAGCTCCAATAGGTGCTTTTTGACCTCATCTCTTGTAATTTCGAACCTATCCAAGGTCACCTGGTTTGCTGCCACCTCTCCCAGCGCCGTGATATCTCCCTGTTCTATTGTAAAGACCTCCTGGAACCTTTTGTTGAGTTCTTCACACACCTCTTTGTCATTCTCTGTGTACCTGTCCTCGCCCACCCTAAGTTTAATCACCTGTTCCTTCACTGTTGTCTTCCTCCTGATGTGACTGTGTAGTAGCTTTGGTTCAGTCTTGGCTTTGTTAGCTATATCATTTTCATACCTTTTCTCAGCTGCTCTTCTCACACTGACATACTCGTTCCTGGTTCTCTGGTATCTCTCTCTACTTTCTGGTGTTCTGTTATTACGAAAGTTCCTCCATGCCCTTTTGTTCAGCTCTTTTGCTTTCATACATTCCCTATTAAACCACGGATTCTTCCTTTGCTTCTCTGTTTTCTCCTGTTGGGCTGGGACAAACCTGCTTACAGCCTCCTGACATTTTTGGGTGACATAGTCCATCATGTCTTGTACGGACTTGGTTCCGAGTTCTGTGTCCCAATGTATATCCCATAGGAATTTATTCATCTCCTCATAGTTTCCCTTTCTGTACGCCAGCCCTTTGGTTCCCAGTTCATTTTTGGGGGTGATAATTCCTAGCTCAACCAGGTACTCAAAGCTCAATACACTATGATCACTCATTCCCAAGGGGGCTTCCAACTTAACTTCCCTTATATCCGACTCATTTAGGGTAAATATCAAATCCAGCAAGGCTGGTACATCCCCTCCTCTCATTCTTGTCGGTCCCTTGACGTGTTGACTTAGTTGACTTAGAAAGTTTCTTGTTGCCACATCCAGCAGCTTAGCTCTCCACGTGTCTGGGCCTCCGTGTGGGTCTCTGTTCCCCCAATCTATCTTCCCATGGTTGAAGTCTCCCATGATTAGAAGTCTGGATCCGTTCCTGCTAGCCACAGAAGCTGCTCTCTCTATTATATTGATGGTGGCCATGTTGTTTCTATCATATTCCTGTCTGGGTCTTCTGTCATTCGGTGGGGGTTATATATGACTACTATTATAATTTTCTGTCCTCCAGTTGCAATGGTGCCTGATATGTAGTCCCTGAAACCTTCACAGTTCTGAATTACCATCTCTTCGAAACTCCAACCTTCTCTTAGTAGCAAAGCCACACCACCTCCTGTGTGTGTGTGTGTGTGTGTGTGTGTGTGTGTGTGTGTGTGTGTGTGTGTGTGTGTGTGTGTGTGTGTGTGTGTGTGTGTGTGTGCGTTCATGGCAACACTGTGAAATGTAGTTTCTTGACATGAGTGATCGCTTGTCTGTGATTTTTGTTTGTACTTCAATAAGATTATTTTACAAAAATTTGGAATTTGTGGAGGTGTTGTTCTGTGGGTTCCTTTGGCGGGAGGAAATTATCAAGGGAAAGCGGCAAGTCATTACGACTATAAGCACTTGGAAGGAATCAGAATAAGGATTTTGGATGGGACGGAGAGGAAGGAACGGTGGCCAGCCACTTGGACAGTTGAGGATTGAACGCCGACCTGCTTGAAGCGAGACCGTCGCATTACCGTCAAGCCCAAGTGACTGGACGGTAGGGCTTGTATCCTTCTCTATTCACTCACACGTGTGTAATCTTCATCTTGAACTTCGCTTTTCTGTATTTTTCATTATTTTATTTTGTTATAGTGGTTCTTACCATTATTATTTTTAGCTACATTAAGTCTTTTGATAACCAGACTTTAGCTTTCTGGTCTGCTTAAAGTCAAACCTCTGAAGTCAATGACAATCAGAGATCTCAGCATTACTTATTGGCCGCATTATCAGCATTACTTATTAGAGATTTTAGTTTTGATCACAGGGTTAGCTTTGCGTCACACATCCAACTTGAATTATCGAACACTATGCAAGCTTGACTGTTCAATTAGAGAGCTTATTGCCCGCTCGTTAAGTTTGACACGACCTTTGCCCATTCATTGAGCGGGTAGTATTTATTCTGGCCAATCAGAGAGCATATTGACCACTCAGCTACTCATAGAGTGCAGTTCATTTTACTAAGAGAGAGCTGGAATTACTTGTCATTCTGAGCAGATTATTGAGAAGAACTCACCGTCTGCTGTGCGTTGTTTTGTAATGTTACAGACTCGGCAATGTTACTGACTTGGCAATGTTACTGACTTGGCAATGTTACAGGACTTGGCAATGTTACTGACTTGGCAATGTTACAGGACTTGGCAATGTTACAGGACTTGGCAATGTTACAGGACTTGGCAATGTTACTGAACTTAACAATGTTACAGGACTTGGCAATGTTACTGAACTTGAAAATGTTACAGGACTTGGCAATGTTAATGAACTTGGCAGTAATACAGGACTTGCCAATGTTACTGAACTTGCCAATGTTACTGAACTTGCCAATGTTATTGAACTTGCCAATGTTACTGAACTTGGCCAATGTTACAGGACTTGACAATGTTACAGGACTTGGCAATGTTACAGGACTTGGCAATGTTACAGGACATTGCAATGTTACTGAACTTGGCAATGTTACTGAACTTGGCAATGTTACTGAACATACCAATGTTACTGAACATGCCAATGTTACTGAATTTGCCGATGTAACAGTACTTAGCAATGTTACAGGACACTGCAATGTTACTGAACTTGGCAATGTTACAGGACTTGCCAATGTTACAGAACTTGGCAATGTTACAGAACTTGGCAATGTTACAGGACTTGGCAATGTTACTGAACTTGGCAATGTTACAGGACTTGGCAATGTTACAGAACTTGGCAATGTTACAGAACTTGGCAATGTTACAGGACTTGGCAATGTTACAGAACTTGGCAATGTTACAGAACTTGGCAATGTTACAGGACTTGGCAATGTTACTGAACTTGGCAATGTTACAGGACTTGCCAATGTTACTGAAGTTGCCAATGTTACTGAACTTGCCAAAGTTACTTAACTTGGCAATGTTACTGAACTTGGCAATGTTACAGGACTTGGCAATGTTACTGAACTTGGCAATGTTACTGAACTTGGCAATGTTACTGAACATGGCAATGTTACTGAACTTGGCAATGTTACTGAACTTGGCAATGTTACTGAACATGGCAATGTTACTGAACTTGGCAATGTTTCTGAACTTGGCAATGTTACTGAACTTGCCAAAGTTACTTAACTTGGCAATGTTACTGAACTTGCCAAAGTTACTAAACTTGGCAATGTTGCTGAACTTGGCAATGTTACTGAACTTGGCAATGTTTCAGGACTTGATAAATTTACTGAACTTGGCATTGTTACTGAACTTGCCAATGTTACTGAACTTGCCAATGTTACTGAACTTGGCCAATGTTACAGGACTTGACAATGTTACAGGACTTGGCAATGTTACAGGACATTGCAATGTTACTGAACTTGGCGATGTTACTGAACTTGGCAATGTTACTGAACATGCCAATGTTACTGAACATGCCAATGTTACTGAATTTGCCGATGTAACAGTACTTAGCAATGTTACAGGACACTGCAATGTTACTGAACTTGGCAATGTTACAGGACTTGCCAATGTTACAGAACTTGGCAATGTTACAGAACTTGGCAATGTTACAGGACTTGGCAATGTTACTGAACTTGGCAATGTTACAGGACTTGGCAATGTTACAGAACTTGGCAATGTTACAGAACTTGGCAATGTTACAGGACTTGGCAATGTTACAGAACTTGGCAATGTTACAGAACTTGGCAATGTTACAGGACTTGGCAATGTTACTGAACATGGCAATGTTACTGAACTTGGCAATGTTACTGAACTTGCCAAAGTTACTAAACTTGGCAATGTTGCTGAACTTGGCAATGTTACTGAACTTGGCAATGTTTCAGGACTTGATAAATTTACTGAACTTGGCATTGTTACTGAACTTGGCAATGTTACTGAACTTGGCAATGTTACTGAATTTGCCGATGTAACAGTACTTAGCAATGTTACAGGACACTGCAATGTTACTGAACTTGGCAATGTTACAGGACTTGCCAATGTTACTGAACTTGGCAATGTTACTGAACTTGGCAATGTTACAGGACTTGGTAATGTTTCTGAACTTGGCAATGTTACTGAATTTGTCAATGTTACAGGACTTGGTAATGTTTCTGAACTTGGCAAAGTTTCTGAACTTGGCAATGTTACTGAACTTGGCAATGTTACTGAACTTGTCAAAGTTGCTGAACTTGGCAATGTTGCTGAACTTGTCAATGTTACTGAACTTGTCAATGTTTCTGAACTTGGCAATGTTACTAAACTTGGCAATGTTGCTGAACTTGGCAATGTTACTGAACTTGGCAATGTAACTGAATTTGACAATGTTACTGAACTTGGCAATGTTACTGTACTTGGCAATGTTACTGATTTGGCAATGTTTCTCAACTTGGCAATGTTACTGAACTTGGTCATGTTTAATGAACTTGTCAAAGTTACTGAACTTGGCAATGCTACTGAACTTGGCAATGCTACTGAACTTGGCAATGTTACAGGACTTGGCAATGTTACTGAACTTGGCAATGTTACTGAACTTGGCAATGATATTGAACTTGGCAATGTTACAGGACTTGGCAATGTTACGGGACTTATCAATGTTACAGAACTTGGCAATGTTTCTCAACTTGGCAATGTTACTGAACTTGGCAATGTTTCTCAACTTGGCAATGTTACTGAACTTGGCAATGTTTCTCAACTTGGCAATGTTACTGAACTTGGCAATGTTACTGAACTTGGCAATGTTTCACAACTTGGCAATGTTACTGAACTTGGCAATGTTACTGAACTTGGCAATGTTTCACAACTTGGCAATGTTACTGAACTTGGCAATGTTTCACAACTTGTCAATGTTACTGAACTTGGCAATGTTTCAGGACTTGGCAATGATACTGAACTTGGCAATGTTACTGAACTTGGCAATGTTTCTGAACTTGGCAATGTTAATGAACTTTGCAATGTTACTGAACTTGGCAGTGTTATTGAAGTTGACAATGTTACAGGACTTGGCAATGTTACTGAACTTGGCAATGTTTCTGAACTTGGCAATGTTACTGAACTTGGCAATGTTTCTGAACTTGGCAATGTTAATGAACTTTGCAATGTTACTAAACTTATCAGTGTTATTGAAGTTGACAATGTTACAGGACTTGGCAATGTTACAGGACTTGGCAATGTTACTGAACTTGGCAATGTTTCTGCACTTGGCAATGTTACTGAACTTGGCAATGCTTCTGAACTTGGCAATGTTTCTCAACTTGGCAGTGTTACTGAATTTGGCAATGTTACTGAACTTATCAATGTTTCTGAACTTGGAAATATTACTGAACTTGGCAATGTTTCTGAACTTGGCAATGTTTCTGAACTTGGCAATGTTTCTGAACTTGGCAATGTTACTTAATTTGGCAATGTTACTGAACTAGGCATTGTTACTGAATTTGGCAATGTTACAGGACTTGGCAATGTTTCTGAACTTGGCAATGTTACTGAATTTGGCAATGTTACTGAACTTGGCAATGTTACTGAATTTGGCAATGTTACTGAACTTGGCAATGTTTCTGAATTTGGCAATGTTTCATGACTTGGCAATGTTACAGGACTTGGCAATGTTACAGGACTTGGCAATGTTACTGAACTTGGCAATGATACTGAACTTGGCAATGTTCCTGAACTTGGCAATGTTCCTGAACTTGGCATTGTTCCTGAACTTGGCAATGTTACTGAACATGGCAATATTATTGAACTTGACAATATTACAGGACAATCAAACTCATTATAACAGAAATATTTTATTAAAAATTAACCGCAAACAGTTAAACACACACTTGTATAATCTTATTCACAAATAGAGCAACTTCACATTCATGCAGACAGGTTAAGAGTTAGATAACCAACACTAATTATTAGTCCGTCATTAGAATTAGTGACACGTAGGGCAATGGGTGATGGAATGAGTGAGGTGGAGAGGGGGGGGGTAACTAATGTGTTGGGGGGCGGGGAACCTTTTCTTACAGTATGTACAACTACCCCACTTGTTGTGGGGACCCTGGGTCATGAGTCACGGGGCACTCGCGTGGTGTGGGGACCCTGGATCAGGAGTCACGGGACACTCGCGTGGTGTGGGGACCCTGGATTAGGAGTCACGGGACACTCGCGTGGTGTGGGGACCCTGGATCAGGAGTCACGGGACACTCGCGTGTTGTGGGGACCCTGGATCAGGAGTCACGGGACACTCGCGTGGTGTGGGGACCCTGGATCAGGAGTCACGGGACACTCGCGTGTTGTGGGGACCCTGGATCAGGAGTCACGGGACACTCGCGTGTTGTGGGGACCCTGGATTAGGAGTCATGGGGTACTCGCGTGTCCATTTGCAAGATCTCTTCCTCTTACGTCGAACATGGCGGCTTAGATGGTATTCACAAAACCGTTTACCAGCTCCGAATTACTACGAGGTTGTTTATAATATTAATACTACCTTGGGGTTACTATGATCATGTACAGCTTTGAAGCTCTGAAATAGTTTCGTAAATACTGACTGAGCCAACATATATAGATACAAAGAATAGATCTCGTAAGTGGTCACGTCTTTTATGATTCCTGGCGCTGTCCTTAGAAAATGGGAAGTTAGGCGTCGTCTGGTTATCTGGGGAACTAATCTATTATCTATACACACGCACACAGTGAAGTGTTTGGGACCGTCCAGCATTACCCTTAAGTTCCATGCTATTCGAGTGAGGACAGACACTGAACAGGAGTGATGAATACTGGTGGAGAGGCAATAGTTGAGTACTTATTATTATGATGACAGTTATGGCAACCTTGTCAGTAATGGGGTGCTAGTAGTGCAATGAGAGAGAGTGTGCCCGAGGTGAGGAAGATATGATCATGCAATTTACCCTGTGAAGACCCTATGTATATGACCCAAATTAATCCTAGAGTTTGGGACAGGGTGGCTTTTTCTGTGGCCCTAGCGGCCAACCAGAGTCCCCTGACCCGGGCCCAACGCCGCCGCAGGTTGGGGCCCAATGACTCGTGCACGCCTCGCCCGTACGTCAGCCCTCCTCCTCAGAAACCTGAGAAATACTGAGGACGTCCTGGGGCTCCTGGCGGCGTAACGAGACGCAATAAATAGAGAAAAATAAATAGAAGTTACGAATTATACAACCAACACACACACACACGCACCGCACACACACAACACACACAAACACACACACACACACACATGCGGGGAGCAGGCAAGGGGAGCTGTTTGGGCTGCATGGAGCAACACATTGACCACCTTCGCGACTTGACTCGCTGTCTCGGGCTGAGCAGAATACCCAGGGGCACCGTCGTTCATGGCCCAAGCTGCATACTGGAGTGACTCGAGGCGCCTGAATGCCCGACCACGACTCACCGTGGCCCGCGACTTGAGGGTTACGGACGCGGGGCTGTGCCACAACTCTCTGGGCCGCCACACAGGTAAAAGATTTGTAGTGCAGCGCTCATCAGTCTGACCTCACGTCGCTTCCCCCCCACGCTACTCTGTTGCAGGATTTTTGTAGATTGGTTGTCTAGAAGTGACCCTTTTGTGCAGGAAGGCAGGTTGTCGTAAGAGGAGATTATGATCGGGGTGTCGCCGTTGCCACGGAAACGGAGACACAAGAAAGCCGACATGAGGCAGGAGATGATGAGTATTGCAAGTAGGACGATGAGTGTGGCGGCAAATCCTGGCGTCGACATGCAGATAAGACCCGACTGGTCTTCCACTTGGGGCGCCACAAGTGTCGCATTTCCGACTCTGTCGGCTCACTGTCAGTCCCGCCCTTCTTATCCAACACAAAGTCAGGTCCCGCGTTGACACTACCTGGATGACGCGGTTCACCCCGATATCTTTTGCTTATTGACCTCTGGCTCCTCGGCTTCACGCTTAGCTCGGCCAAGTCCAGGAGCTTCGTAGCCGCCGCCGGGACCCACCAAGCCGTCGTCACTGCATTGTGCTGGACACTGATACCTGCAGATCTGAATGGTACACTGGAAGTGAACTTCATGGAGTCTGGAAATTTGAAAGCCTGGAAGTGAGCATAAGATAAGACAGATGCAGAAGAACCGAAGTTTTTGATCTTGGTGAACCTGGAACATGAGTTTCGGGCGCGTAACGCAGCCTCTCTGGTCCACAAGCTGGATAGGAGCTCGTTTACCGTCGTGAGCCATGCAGTTACGAACTAGCATGTCAAATTTGTTATCGTCATCCTTATAGCCGCACCATGGATCATAGGCCAATTTTGCCCCGATTTGACTCGGAGGCCCAGGGACCCCTACCCACTTGGATTTGATCCAGCACCACACCCTTGTCTCCGGGCGAAATCTGCGCGAATTACATCTAACATGTCAACAGGGAAAGGACGGAATGTAACGGACTTCTCGTACTGGTCGTGCCATGTGCAGCGAAGCTTGCGAGCTTGGTCCCACACCTCCTGCACCTGCGGGTCATATTGCATCACTATAGTGTTCTCGAAGAAAGTTCCAGAGCCGCTTTGGCTGCCGTAGCCGTAAAGACCATTTTCGGTGTTTCCAATGGTGCCGCAAGCATTGATGGACACGTCAAGGTGGCTTGTGACCTGCCCAGACCCGCCGTAGATGACGCAGTTGACGTTGCTGTAGTGACCCTTGCTAAACACAATGCCATAGAAGGGCTTGTCAAAGGCGATGCTCACCTTCATCAGGTTCTTCTCGCACTTGACGTCGATAGCTTTGATCTTGGGCATTTCAGGAACAGAAATGGGCCAGCCGTCTGAAGGCCCTAGGGCTCTGGGGGCACGTATGAGTTAGCGGAACCAGAAACATCGGCGTCAGGGGAACTGTGCCCGAGGACAGAGCCAGAGCTGGGCCCGAGCCTGCTTGGGGAACGTTGTAGGTTGGCTGGAGTTGCGGAGGTGGGGCATAGTTGCCCTGAAGCAGTGGTGTTGCCTGAAGTAGTGCAGGAGCAGGTGCCGGCTCCACGTAAGTGACCTGGGGGAGAGCGAGGGGGACGGGAGCTTTGGCTATGACCGGGCCTGGGGCCGAGCTTGTGCTGTGCCGGTGCCAGGGGAATATGCTGCGCCATCCTTAACAAGATCAGCAGGCTTAGGCGCACCGTAATTTTGGTCAGGAACTTGAGGAGGAGGGGCAGAGTAGTCTGGCTGGGGAGGAGGGGCAGAGTAGTCTGGCTGGGGAGGAGGGGCAGCGTAGTTTGACTGGGGAGGGGGTGGGGGGCAGAGATGCTAGGGCTAGGTACAGGGGGAGCAGAGTAGGTTGGCTGAGGTGGTGGAGGGGGGGCGTAAATAGTTTTGTTGTGGAGGTGGTGGGAGTCTGGCCGGAGGTGGAGCGTAGCTATTTTGTGGAGGACCGTAGCTATTTGTAGAAGTGGAGGAGCGTAGCTATTTTGTGGAGGTGGCGGAGGTTTGAAGAGGGGTCCTGACTGAAGCTTGGGTGCTGCGTAACCTGGAGGTGGCGGAGGAGGAGGGCGGAAAGGACGAATGTGTTTTGGTTGCCCCTTTCCCCGGACGAGTGCATGTCCGGAACCTTCCTTAGCATTGGCGCGCAAAGGCCGACGTGGGAAATCTGGAATAACGAGAGTGCCAGGCGACACCGGCACTGGAAGCGGGATGGGGATGGCGGCAGGATAGCGAGATCGTCGGTCTACGGACTCGACGGCTATCTGGTCCTCTGATGGAGGTGTTCGTCGTAGCACCGTCGTCAGCTTGGGGAACGCCGTAGCGGTCCTGGGCGACGGGGATCTCTGAAGGCGCTGGTTTGTCGTCAGAGGAAGCTTGCGTCTCCGCCTCCGTGACGCCTCCTCGCTGCCCGCCACCTGCAACATGAAAACTTTCGTCAAAACTGGCAGAAAAGAGTGTAAGGTCAGATGCGCAAGGCGCCAGCAACACACTGTTGCTGGCGCACTGTTCCTGCGCATGCCCTTTGTGCGTACATCATAATATAACATATTATACGCTATAACTCATAGCATTACATAAGATAGCAAGCACTCTCAAAATATAGAATTACATAACATAGAATGAACTCTCAAAACATAGCGTAATAGCATATACACATAACCTAACTAAGCATATGGCCATAACATAACATAGCCTAACTCAGCATACACCCATAACATAACTCGAGCAATGTGTTACACGCTGTGACAGGAAGA
>WNGS01163002.1:14680312-14712447 GCA_020271785.1 Procambarus virginalis | reverse complement strand
AGGGATAACAACATTTCTATTAACAATATCTTTCAGGACCCTTTCCTCCGTTTGCCAGGGTGCTTAAGGAATGCAAAGAGCTTTGCGAGCCAATGTCTACCATATTTAATAAATCATTAGAGTAGGCAAAGTGCCAGAGTCGTGAAAGGTTGCTATGTGGTACCAATTTTCAAGAAAGGAAATAGATCACTTGCGTCAAACTATCGGCCAATTAGCTTAACGTCTATTGTGGAAAGTTACTTGAATCGATAATTGCAAATACCATTCGTCTTCATCTTGAAAAACGTAAATAATAAAATGATTCAAAACATGTGTGTATACAAATGGCCGTTCATGTTTTACAAATTTTTCTTTAATTTTTGTCCGCATAATTGAGGCTGGTATAATACACGAACAGAAGTAGTCTAAGAAAAAAATAAACTATTAAATGTTCTTGTCTGCACAGAAACAATAGATATTATGGTATTTACCGAAACATGGAGGAATGTAGAAAACAGATAACTACTAGCAGAATATAAAAATAAAACGAATTTAAACTATTTCACACAGATATATTATACGAGGAGGGGAGTATCCATATGTTAGGGAAAATTTGAAATGTAGTCTCAAAGATTAAATCAAAATTGAGACACACAGAAGCTATTTGGCTAGAATTAAAAGTAAAAGCTAAACATCTTATAATGGAGTAGTAATGTACTGGCTAGAATTAAACGAAACAGCTAAAATCTTATAATAAGAGTACATACAGGCTACCGAACTGAAACAGAATGGAAGCAAAGCACCTACTTGAGGTGCTTCTACCTATGAGATGAAATATCTAGAGCATCTAGGTCAAACAGTATTTGTGTCATGGGTGACTTTAATTTTAGTGGAATGAACTGGATTAACAGAACAGGGAATAACGAAGCAGAAGATTTTCTGTAATTAATTGACGATTGCTTTCTTAAGCAACACATTAAGGAAACAATGCGGGAAAATATAATTTAGACTTAGTGTTAACTAACAGGGAAACACAAGTTAATGATATCGAAATAGGGAGGAGTAGGGAACAGTGATCACAAATAAATCAGATTTAGCATAGAATGGAATAGATTTGTAGAGAAAATTCTGTTAAAGTGCCAGATTTTCGAAAAGTGATTTTAATGGTCTAAGAATATTTTTGGGTGAAATAGATTGGAAAGTCCTGGGCATGGGCGGTTGGCGGTCTTGTAGCGAGATGAGATCCCAGCGATGGGTGATGTTAAAAGGGATTTCGACGTTGATTCAAATATTACTTATTTACAATATTCTAAGCAAAGCACAAGAAAGTAGTATACCTTACAAATTGAATAGATCGAATAATAATGACCCGAAATGGATAACAAAGGATCTGAAGAACCTTGTAGGTAGAAAGAGAGGGTGGTACAAAAGGATTAAGAATGGAGAAGTCAGTTTAGAACAAGAATTCGCACAACTGGTTAGAAATGTTAAAAAAGAGATAAGGAGAGCAAAAAGAAACTCTGAAGTTCGTATAGCAGGGCAAGCAAAGACAAATCCTAAAGTTTTTGTTCAGTTATATCGAACAAAGGTTAGGGAAAGGATAGGTCCATTAAAAACCGAGACAGGTCAGGTAACGGATAATGACAAAGAGATGAGTAGTAAATTTAATAAATATTTTATATCTGTATTTACTAAAGAACTTAACAATATGCCTTCAGCCGAACAAGTCTATGTGGGTGGGGGACGAGGACAGGTTGACTAGTCTAACAGTTACCAGGGATGATATTATTAAACAAATACTAAAACTCAAACCAAACAAATCCCCAGGGCCGGATGAAGTGTTTGCCAGGGTGCTTAATGAATGCAAAGAGGAGCTTTGCGATCCATTGCATACCATATTTAATAAATCAATAGCGTCAGGCAGTCGTGGAAGGTTTCAAATTTTGAGAAAGGAGACAGATCACTTGCATCAAACCATCGACCAATTAGCCTGACGTATATTGTGGGAAAGTTACTTGAATCGATTATTCCAAATACCATTCGTTTTCATCTTGAAAAACATAAATTAATAAATGAGTCGCTACATGGTTTTATAAATGGCCGTTCAGGTTTAAGAAATTTGGTCTCTTTTTATTCCAGCATAGTTGAGGCAGTTGATAGTGGTAAGGATCGTGATGTTGTGTACCTTGACTTTAGCAAAGCTTTTGATACAGTGCCACATGAAAGACTGATTAAAAAGATAGAGGCTAATGGTATTGGGGGGGGAGTGCTATATTAAATTGGATTAGAGCATGGCTATTCCAAAGGAAACAGAGAGTTAGTATAAATGGGGTTAAGTCAGAGTGGAAAAATGCTGTAAGTGGAGTGCCTCAATGCTCTGTCTTGGGACCTCTGTTGTTTGTAATATATACAAATTATTTAGATTCAGGTTTGCGTAGCAACACACAGAAGTCACAATAGCGTGATGCATTAATGACCATGTCGTAGCTCAGTCGATTAAGGCAGTGTCTGGGATCATCTCGGACGTAGGTTCGAATCCTCGTCACGGCCCTTGTGGTTTTGTTCACTGAGTAGCAACATTTGCAAATTTGCCGATGATACAGTAATCGGCCGGGAAATTAACATGGAAGAAGGCTCACTATCACTTCAAGTTGCTCTAAATAGGGTTTTGAAATGGTCAAAAGATTGGCAGATGCAGTTTAATGCTGATAAATGTAAAATTATGAGGCTAGGTAATGATGATAGAGTTACAAGATACGAGCTAGATGGTGTTGAGATTGCGAAGTCTGATTGTGAAAGGGATCTGGGAGTTATGATTAGTAAGAATTTAAAACCAAAGGATCAATGTATGAATGTTCGTAATAAGGCAAATAGAAAACTGGGATTTATTAATCGAAACGTTAGTAACAAGACACCTGGTGTGGTTCTTCAGTTATATCTTGCTCTGGTTAGGACCCATTTAGATTATGCAGTTCAGTTTTGGTCGCCGTACTATAGAATGGATATAAATTCACTTGAACGTGTCCAGCGTAGGATGACAAAGTTAATTCCCCAAATTAGAAATCTTTCATATGAAGAAAGATTAATAAAGCTTAAATTGCATTCACTGGAAAGGCGAAGAGTTAGGTGTGACATGATAGTGGTTTACAAGTGGATTAATGGACATAACAAAGGGGATATTAATAAGGTATTAAAAGTATCAACACAAGACACAACACGAAACAATGGGTATAAATTGGATAAGTTAAGATTTAGGAAAGACTTGGGTAAATACTGGTTCGGTAACAGGGTTCTTGATTTGTCGAACCAATTACCGCGTAACGTGGTGGAGGTGGGGTCCCTCGATTGTTTCAAGCGAGGGTTGGACATGTATATGAGTGGGATTGGGTGGTTATAAATAGGAGCTGCCTCGTATGGGCCAATAGGCCTTCTGCAGTTACCTTTGTTCTTATGTTCTTATGATGTTGTTGTAGTGTGGTGGTGCTGGTTCACTGTGATGTTGTAGTGTGGTGGTGCTGGTTCACTGTGATGTTGTTGTAGTGTGGTGGTGCTGGTTCACAGTGATGTTGTTGTAGTGTGGTGGTGCTGGTTCACAGTGAAGTTGTTGTAGTGTGGTGGTGCTGGTTCACAGTGAAGTTGTTGTAGTGTGGTGGTGCTGGTTCACAGTGATGTTGTTGTAGTATGGTGGTGCTGGTTCACAGTGATGTTGTTGTAGTGTGGTGGTGCTGGTTCACAGTGATGTTGTAGTGTGGTGGTGCTGGTTCACAGTGATGTTGCTGTAGTGTGGTGGTGCTGGTCCACAGTGATGTTGTAGTGTGGTGGTGCTGGTTCACAGTGATGTTGCTGTAGTGTGGTGGTGCTGGTTCACAGTGATGTTGTAGTGTGGTGGTGCTGGTTCACAGTGATGTTGCTGTAGTGTGGTGGTGCTGGTTCGCAGTGATGTTGCTGTAGTGTGGTGGTGCTGGTTCGCAGTGATGTTGCTGTAGTGTGGTAATGTTGGTTCACAGTGATGTTGTTGTAGTGTGGTGCTGCTGGTTCACAGTGATGTTGCTGTAGTGTGGTAATGTTGGTTCACAGTGATGTTGCTGTAGTGTGGTAATGCTGGTTCACAGTGATGTTGCTGTAGTGTGGTGGTGCTGGTTCACAGTGATGTTGCTGTAGTGTGGTAATGCTGGTTCACAGTGATGTTGCTGTAGTGTGGTGGTGCTGGTTCACAGTGATGTTGTAGTGTGGTGGCGCTGGTTCACAGTGATGTTGCTGTAGTGTGGTGGCGCTGGTTCACAGTGATGTTGCTGTAGTGTGAAGGCGCTGGTTCACAGTGATGTTGCTGTAGTGTGGTGGTGCTGGTTCACAGTGATGTTGTAGTGTGGTGGCGCTGGTTCACAGTGATGTTGCTGTAGTGTGGTGGCGCTGGTTCACAGTGATGTTGCTGTAGTGTGGTGGCGCTGGTTCACAATGATGTTGTAGTGTGGTGGCGCTGGTTCACAGTGATGTTGTAGTGTGGTGGTGCTGGTTCACAGTGATGTTGCTGTAGTGTGGTGGTGCTGGTTCACAGTGATGTTGCTGTAGTGTGGTGGTGCTGGTTCACAGTGATGTTGTAGTGTGGTGGCGCTGGTTCACAGTGATGTTGCTGTAGTGTGGTGTTGCTGGTTCACAGTGATGTTGTAGTGTGGTAGTGCTGGTTCACAGTGATGTTGCTGTAGTGTGGTGGCGCTGGTTCACAGTGATGTTGCTGTAGTGTGGTGGTGCTGGTTCACAGTGATGTTGCTGTAGTGTGGTGGTGCTGGTTCACAGTGATGTTGTTGTGTGGTGGTGCTGGTTCACAGTGATGTTGTAGTGTGGTGGTGCTGGTTCACAGTGTTGTTGTTGTAGTGTGGTGGTGCTGGTTCACAGTTATGTTGCTGTAGTGTGGTGGCGCTGGTTCACAGTGATGTTGTAGTGTGGTGGTGCTGGTTCACAGTTATGTTGCTGTAGTGTGGTGGCGCTGGTTCACAGTGATGTTGTAGTGTGGTGGTGCTGGTTCACAGTTATGTTGCTGTAGTGTGGTGGCGCTGGTTCGCAGTGATGTTGTAGTGTGGTAATGCTGGTTCACAGTTATGTTGCTGTAGTGTGGTGGCGCTGGTTCACAGTGATGTTGTAGTGTGGTGGCACTGGTTCACAGTGATGTTGCTGTAGTGTGGTGGTGCTGGTTCACAGTGATGTTGTGGTAGTGTGGTGGTGCTGGTTCACAGTGATGTTGCTGTTGTGTGGTGGCGCTGGTTCACAGTGATGTTGTTGTAGTGTGGTGGTGCTGGTTCACAGTGATGTTGTTGTAGTGTGGTGGTGCTGGTTCACAGTTATGTTGTTGTAGTGTGGTGGTGCTGGTTCACAGTGATGTTGCTGTAGTGTGGTGGTGCTGGTTCACAGTGATGTTGCTGTAGTGTGGTGGTGCTGGTTCACAGTGATGTTGTTGTAGTGTGGTGGTGCTGGTTCACAGTGATGTTGTTGTAGTGTGGTGGTGCTGGTTCACAGTTATGTTGTTGTAGTGTGGTGGTGCTGGTTCACAGTGATGTTGCTGTAGTGTGGTGGCGCTGGTTCACAGTGATGTTGTAGTGTGGTAGTGCTGGTTCACAGTTATGTTGCTGTAGTGTGGTGGTGCTGGTTCACAGTGATGTTGTTGTAGTGTGGTGGTGCTGGTTCACAGTTATGTTGTTGTAGTGTGGTGGTGCTGGTTCACAGTGATGTTGTTGTAGTGTGGTGGCGCTGGTTCACAGTGATGTTGTAGTGTGATGGCGCTGGTTCACAGTGATGTTGCTGTAGTGTGGTGCTGCTGGTTCTCAGTGATGTTGTAGTGTGGTGCTGCTGGTTCACAGTGATGTTGTAGTGTGGTGGTGCTGGTTCACAGTGATGTTGCTGTAGTGTGGTGGCGCTGGTTCACAGTGTTGCTGTAGTGTGGTGGCGCTGGTTCACAGTTATGTTGCTGTAGTGTGGTGGTGCTGGTTCACAGTGATGATGCTGTAGTGTGGTGCTGCTGGTTCTCAGTGATGTTGTAGTGTGGTGCTGCTGGTTCACAGTGATGTTGTAGTGTGGTGGTGCTGGTTCACAGTGATGTTGCTGTAGTGTGGTGGTGCTGGTTCACAGTGATGTTGCTGTAGTGTGGTGGCGCTGGTTCACAGTGATGTTGCTGTAGTGTGGTGGTGCTGGTTCACAGTGATGTTGCTGTAGTGTGGTGGCGCTGGTTCACAGTGATGTTGTAGTGTGGTGCTGCAGGTTCACAGTTATGTTGCTGAAGTGTGGTGGCGATGGTTCACAGTGATGTTGTAGTGTGGTGGCGCTGGTTCACAGTGATGTTGTAGTGTGGTGGTGCTGGTTCACAGTTATGTTGCTGAAGTGTTGTGGCGCTGGTTCACAGTGATGTTGTAGTGTAGTGCTGCTGGTTCACAGTGATGTTGCTGTAGTGTGGTGGTGCTGGTTCACAGTGATGTTTGATGTTGTAGTGTAGTGCTGCTGGTTCACAGTGATGTTGCTGTAGTGTGGTGGTGCTGGTTCACAGTGATGTTGCTGTAGTGTGGTGGTGCTGGTTCACAGTGATGTTGCTGTAGTGTGGTGGTGCTGGTTCACAGTGATGTTGCTGTAGTGTGGTGGTGCTGGTTCACAGTGATGTTGGAGTGTGGTGCTGCTGGTTCACAGTGATGTTTGTAGTGTGGTGGCGCTGGTTCACAGTGATGTTGTAGTGTGGTGGTGATGGTTCACAGTGATGTTGTAGTGTGGTGGTGCTGGTTCACAGTGATGTTGCTGTAGTGGTTATCTTGAGATGATTTCGGGGCATTAGTGTCCCCGCGGCCCGGTCTTCGACCAGGCCTCCACCCCCAGGAAGCAGCCAGTGACAGCTGACTAACACCCAGGTACCTATTTACTGCTAGGTAACAGGGGCATTCAGGGTGAAAGAAACCTTGCCCATCTGTTTCTGCCTCGTGCGGGAATCGAACCCGTGCCACAGAATTACGAATCCTGCGCGTGGTGGTGCTGGTTCACAGTGATGTTGTAGTGTGGTGGTGATGGTTCACAGTGATGTTGTAGTGTGGTGGCGCTGGTTCACAGTGATGTTGCTGTAGTGTGGTGGTGCTGGTTAACAGTGATGTTGTAGTGTGGTGGCGCTGGTTCACAGTGATGTTGTAATGTGGTGGTGCTGGTTCAAAGTGATGTTGTTGTATTGTGGTGGTGCTGGTTCACAGTGATGTTTATTTATTTATTTATTTATTTATTATTTATTTATTTATTTATTTATTTATTTATATACAAGAAGGTACATGGGTTTGTGAGAATACTTGAATAGGACAGTATTACAATCTTGTAAAGCCACTAGTACGCGCAGCGTTTCGGGCAAGAAAGGGCATGTTGTAGTGTGGTGGTGCTGGTTCACAGTGTTGCTGTAGTGTGGTGGTGTTGGTTCACAGTGTTGCTGTAGTGTGGTGGTGCTGGTTCACAGTGTTGCTGTAGTGTGGTGGCGCTGGTTCACAGTTATGTTGCTGTAGTGTGGTGGTGCTGGTTCACAGTTATGTTGCTGTAGTGTGGTAGTGCTGGTTCACAGTGATGTTGTAGTGTGGTGGTGCTGGTTCACAGTGTTGCTGTAGTGTAGTGGTTTCTGTTTCACAGGGATGTTGTTGGTTGCAGAAAATATGGTAAGCGGATGAGCGTCATTTTAACACCTGTTCCCTACTTTCCATTGCTGCTCTCTCGGGGAAAATTCATGACCACTTCACTAAGTGTGAAATGGGATAATGATGATAGCATAATAGTACCAAGCTTCTCTCTCCGCTGTTTCAAGAGGCGGAGATAAAAGAAAGCTGCGAATTCAATGTTGATAATGTTATGTTAATTGACGTTCCCTTGTAAGAGAGAGTCGTTCTTAATAATCAAGAAAAAGAATGTTTTTTTGAAAGTACATGGAAAATCATATCTCAGACGTAATGATTTTATTATTCATTGTGTTAAATTTGTTTTTAATTTTGCCTCGAGGGGCTAGTTTATTGGCAGCGCCCTCATCCTGTGAGTGGACACACCGTCATAGTGACAGTATTGGGCAGCGTCACACATCCTGTGAATGTACATACTGCCATAGTGACAGTATTGGGCAGCGTCACTCCTCCTGTGGGTGGACACACCGCCATAGTGACAGTATTGGGCAGCGTCACTCCTCCTGTGGGTGGACACACCGCCATAGTGACAGTATTGGGCAGCGTCACTCATCCTGTGAGTGGACACACCGCCATAGTGACAGTATTGGGCAGCGTCGTCTCCTCCTGTGGGTGGACACACCGCCATAGTGACAGTATTGGGCAGCGCCACTCATCCTGTGAGTGGACACACCGCCATAGTGACAGTAATGGGCAGCGCCACTCATTCAGTGAATGTACATACTGCCATAGTGACAGTGTTGGGCAGCGCCACTCATCCTGTGAATGTACATACTGCCATAGTGACAGTGTGGGCAGCGCCACTCATCCTGTGAATGAACATACTGCCTTAGTGACAGTATTGGGCAGCGTCACTCCTCCTGTGGGTGGACACACCGCCATTGTGACAGTATTGGGCAGCGCCACTCATCCTGTGAGTGGACACACCGCCATAGTGACAGTATTGGGCAGCGCCACTCATCCTGTGGGTGGACACACCGCCATAGTGACAGTATTGGGCAGCGCCACTCATCCTGTGAGTGGACACACCGCCATTGTGACAGTATTGGGCAGCGTCACTCATCCGGTGAGTGGACACACCGCCATAGCAGCATGTACAACACTCCCCAATAGAAAGAAAACCCGCTGGTTGTTCATCTTGTCACATGTACCCAGACACAGCTGGAACTTGCTTAACTGTCTCAATGAACAGCTTCTCAAACAAGAAGATCATTTTTCAAGCCTTAAAATCTTACGTTATATTGCGGGTGCAAAATGGAGGAATCTTTTAAGAACGGTATCTATATTTGCCAGATAGTGATTTCCTAACTCAATGTAGGGTTTCTGTTTGCTCATGAATCTAGCAGGTGTTTTCTTGTCGAAGATATGAGAATATGTGTAATCAACCAAATGATTCAATTGTATTTTATTTCAGTTTATGAAAGGAACATTATTTCCGTTTTCAGCTATTAAATGAACAATTTGGTTTCATTATGTTGCAAATTGCAGTAACTTTCTAATGTCTGCCTAACGGTTCTTAAATGTACTACTATCCTATGTGTTGAATAGGTTGAATAATATCCTTGTTGTGAATGAAAGAAATGCTGAAATGATCATTTGTTCGAACATAATACCAACTTGACTAGGGCCATGTCTCTATTTTTTTTTGTCAGATACTTTAGTGCCATTGGACACAATCTTTGCTGGAAATTTTAAAATGATGCCGCATATATTAAACAACTGTATAATGGTGTAAAAGGTCTATAGAAAAGGCAAAACCATTGTTTAATGGCAGGTAGACGACGATGGCGACGGCCAGAGGGACTCCAGCCTCTCTCCAACTGACAACCCAGATACCGTTGAGGATGTAAAACAAATCACTATTACATGGGACGCATTCGTATCGTGATGCTCTCACGTCCGCTGGAGAGGACACTGAAGGTGCTTTCCTGGACAGTAAATATTAGAGTAGAGTAGACAGATTAGAGGCGAAGCGCCGCCAGCATCTGGAGGTAAAGAGAGACCTCCTGGCCCCGCGTGGCCTCAATACCAACATTCTCCGCTCAACCACGGTAGGATAAATTATCTTGAATTGAAAACCTTCATCATTTCCTTAGATGATAACGCATCCACGGTTTGGAGTATTTTTGAAAATTGTGGGACACAAGGTATCATATATAATGAAATTACCAAGATTTTTAAGATCAGAGTGCACGAAGTAAGCCCCCAAGCAGCTAAGGAACTTAAGCAGTCGACCACTATCACAACGAGAAACTGGAGCCTTTGACATTACTGAAATCTCAGCTCATCCTCCTGTTTCGGTAGTACTAATAGTAACGATGTTGTAAACACAGAAATCACAATAGCGTGATGCATCAAATGAACAAATTCACAAGGGCCGTGACGAGGGTTCGAACCTGCGTCCGAGAGCATCCCAGACGCTGCCTTAATCGACTGAGCTACGACATTGTGATTTCTGTGTGTAATGAAGTAAGGGCGAAGAGGGAGAACGGCCTATGACATAGCTCGAGTGCATGGGGGGAGTTGTGTAAAACCCTATTTTGTGTCTCGGAGAGGCTGCAGGATCCAGTAAGTTCAGTTGAACTTCGGTTTCAACTCCTTTTGACCATGTCGTAGCTCAGTCGATTAAGGCAGCGTCTGGGATGCTCTTGGACGCAGGTTCGAATCCTCGTCAACGCCCTTGTGGATTTATTCAACGATGTTTTACCCAAGTACAACGCAATTATAAAGTAGAATCTGTACTATTGAATTTTGACACAACGGAAAAGGTTTTGTATTTATGTTGCAAAGACGCCCTAAACTAACATAACGTTCCTAGGCCTAATGCACGATATCTGAGGCCTATTATAGTATAATGTATGCTAATAGAACATAAGAATAAAGGTAACTGCAGAAGGCCTATTGACCCATACTAGGCAGCTCTTATTTATAACCCCCCAATCCCACTCATATACATGTCCAACCTACGTTTGAAACAATCGAGGGACCCCACCTCCACCACGTTACGCGGTAATTGGTTCCACAAATCGACAACCTGTTACCGAACCAGTATTTACCCGGTCTTTCCTAAATCTAAACTTATCCAATTTATACATATTATTTCGTGTCTGTCTTTTGTTGATACTTTTAATACCATATTAATATCCGCTTTGTTTATGTCCATTCATCCACTTGTAACCTCTATCATGTTCCCCTAACTTTTCGCCTTTCCAGTGAATGCAATTTAGCTTTGGCCTAGGAATATTTAAGGGTCCATAACATAGGAAANATCATCTGTACTGCTCACTATCTTCATCACTGTAACCATCTGTACTGCTCACTATCTTCATCACTGTAATCATCTGTACTGCTCACTATCTTCATCACTATAACCATCTGTACTGCTCACTATCTTCATCACTGTAATCATCTGTACTGCTCACTATCTTCATCACTGTAACCATCTGTACTGCTCACTATCTTCATCACTGTAATCATCTGTACTGCTCACTATCTTCATCACTGTAATCATCTGTACTGCTCACTATCTTCATCACTATAACCATCTGTACTGCTCACTATCTTCATCACTGTAATCATCTGTACTGCTCACATCTCATCACTGTAATCATCTGTACTGCTCACTATCTTCATCACTATAACCATCTGTACTGCTCACTATCTTCATCATCTAATCACTCAACCATCTGTACTGCTCACTATCTTCATCACTGTAACATCTGTACTGCTCCCTATCTTCATCACTATAACCATCTGTACTGCTCACTATCTTCATCACTGTAATCATCTGTACTGCTCACTATCTTCATCACTATAACCATCTTCACTACTCACTATCTTCATCACTGTAACTATTCTCACATTACATTACCTTCATCACTGTAACTATCTTCACTACTCATGCAGGCGATGAGTCACAATAACGTGGCTGAAGAATGTTGACCAGACCACACACTAGAAGGTGAAGGGACGACGACGATTCGGTCCGTCCTGGACCATTCTCAAGTCGATTATGATGAGGGAAGGTGATGCAGGGCAATAAATAGGCAAGAGAGAGGTGAGGAGCAAGGCAAAAGGCACGAACGGTAAGGTGTAGTAGAGGGGATAATAGTAGGAATAAGAAGAGGATAGCAAGGGAACGTAAGAGAAAACAATAAACAGAAAAAAGAGAGAAGAAAGAAAGAAAAGAAAAGATAATTTTTTTTCTCAATTCCAACATTTCGGGCTTGATAAAGTTCTTGAAATCCTCTCTTTATATATTTGCGACGACCAGTACATGAACACAAGGGAACTGGAGTTGAAACTGTCATACTGATAGCATACCTGAATTTATTAAGAAGACCCAATTATGTGTGAATTATTGAGCCTCTTCCACAGGCACAATCCATCCTGTTGGACAGGTCGGCAGAGTGAGGTCCATGCTTCTCACAGGTCGGCGTTATTCTCAGTTGTCCAAGTGGTTGGACACTCTTTCGTCCTCATATACCACTTCCTATCCAGTCATATACTTTCCAACTAGTATATAGTTATTTAGATAGAGTTCCGGGCATTGCTTCGGTCGTCCCGTTGTTGTTGTTAAAGATTCGCTACCTGGAACAAAGTTCCAAGTAGCACGGGCTATGGTGAGCCCGTAATGCCTTCGGCACCCAGGTTACGCCCAAACACCTTCCCCTCTCCCCCGTCTTCCCACGTCTCCCTCCCTTGTCTCCATATACCACCCTCGCCGTCTCTCTTCCACACAACCCTAAACCTCCCTATTTAACTCCCCGTCACTCTTCAGACACCACCCCCCACCCCATTTCATGCCTGGCACCTCGTCCCTACCTATCTCTCCACTCCTCTCTCTTCAAATATCCCCCTCCTCTTTCTCTCCCTATCTCTGTCTTTCAGTGTCTGTGTGTTGTTGTCCGTCCATCTCTGTTTGTCTTCCTGTCTAACCGTCCTCGTTTTTTAGTTTGTCTTCCTGTCTGTCGGTCACCGTTTTTCAGTTTGTCTTCCTGTCTCTTTTCTTGCCCTGGTCCACCCATAGTCTCTGAATGTGGAAAATTTTTCCATCTCGCACACAGAGCTACTATTCACGCCAATAGATGGCGGTAAATCATAAAAATTTCTAATTGCAAACCCGATTAGGATAGGAAGCCGGAATAATTTGTTATTTTACATTTTAATACGGTATTTATCACCAAAAAAGGATTTAAATATAAACTGGTGGGTTAAATATAAATTTTAATGTCCATCAATAAATTAAGTGGAATTAGTCTTGTAACACCAGAGGGGAGGCCAGTCAGGGTAATGGACCTCCAGGCAAGGGGCGGTCCCCAGTTTACCTTACTGACTGGAGACTGGCGGTCTCCAGTCAGTGATAGTTTAGACCCGCCGAGGGGCAGTTCCAGTGATAGTTCAGACTCGCCACGGGTCACTATTTGCCCTTCAATAGTGTTTTGAGACACGTCAAGGGTCACTGGTCGAAAATTCGTCGTCGAACTAGCGGTCGAAGAACGCTCGTAGTGCGGATTCGACACAAGTCGCTATTGTAGCTGCCTTCTCCACGGGTCATACGACTCGCGTTTCCCAGACTCGTGACTGGATGGAGGAGGATTCACCACGACGCCAACCTTTACTACGGTAAGTACTGAGTTGCAGTTCTGCATGACTTGGACCCTTCTCGTCTACGCCACCAGGACACCCGCTCCAGGGGCCAAACTCACGAAAGCACTTACGAACCTGTACATCTTTTCTCAATCTTTGGCGGCTTTGTTTCCAATTATTAAACAGTTAATGAGCTCCGAAGCACCAGGAGGCTGTTTATAACAATAACAACAGTTGAATGGGAAGTTTTCATGCATGTAAACTGTTTAATAAATGTAACCAAAGCCGTCAAAGATTGAGGAAAGATGTAGACGTTCGTAAGTGCTTGTGTAAGTGCTTTCGTGAATCTGGCCCCTGGAACCCAGCTGGTGAGACTATTTCTTTCCTGTATTTTAACTTGCCAACTGTATACTGATTGGAGTTAGGGAATTTCGAAAGTTATCCAAACAGGAAGTCGTAGTTATCAAAATCCCCCACCCCTCAAGATCGAATTATTGCCCCCCCCTCCCCTCCCCTCAGGATACAATTCCACAACAGGCTGACTAACTCTTGAGTACCCACGTACTGCTAGGTGAACAGCGGCATTAGATGATAGAAAACGAGCCCAACCATTTCTGTTCTGTCCGGGATTTGTCCCAGCGGTACAGGTATTAGCATCAAAGTATTGGAAGGCCTCTTCAAGTTGGTAATCCAGCCCTGGTGGAGATGGGATGGGGAACCTGGCGATCGCTGACAGCGGTACATTGAACTTGGAATTCTCGCTTGTGAGTCGAGAAGGACCCCGATTGTTCCCCTGTAGTACAGTTTATTACTGTTTATATTTTGAATTAGATAACCGTAGTTCACGTAGGTATTAGCATCAAAGTATTGGAAGGCCTCTTGAAGTTGGTAATCCAGCCCTGGTGGAGGTGGGGAACCTGGCGATCGCTGACAGCGGTACATGTATTTTACCTTAATTTACCCTAGACGGGAATGCCGGGTACATCCAGCACCAGTGCCGTCCTCGCCCTTAACTCGGCAACATAAATAACAAATGTTTGTGCTCGATAATAAGAGGTGAATGTGACTTTACAGAAAATGGCCAAAAGTTTTTAAACTTAAATGGCTGACTGAACTAATTGTAGTTCTTCGACAAAGACTGTCGAAAATATGCTAAAGTTTATTTAAAATATCTACAAAGTACTGTTACATTCATTTTCACGATATAAAAAAATAGTCTTTAATTCTCTGGTACTATAAACAGTAGGTGTTAAGAAATCTTGCATTTAGAAGCTCTTGCACTGACTACTATTTATGTCCATTAACATTATTTTGCACATATTTTATTAGCGATCCGAAGCCACTAAGTACACTACAGGCTCACCATAGCTGCTTGGAACTTTTTGTTCTGAGTGGCTGAATCTAAAACAACAACACTATTGTATTGTGATATTGTGATTTGTATTATGTGCATTGAAGTAGTTAGCTCACTTGGCTCACAACCGACCGGTCTTAAGATCGACGTACGGGTAGATCGAGACGTTTCCTCACATATGATGGATCTGTTCCACTACCAATTATCTACTTAGGAGTTAGTCAACTGTTGTAGTCCGCATCTTGGAAACTGGCCAGTCGTTGACTACGATATTCCAAACAAGCTTCCTGTCCCCGACAGACGGGAACTGAAATTACGCAACAACTTGTCCTTACGCAGCCCGTTCCCAACGTCAAGAAATTGTCGTGCTAAAATACCTTATCCTAACCTACCAAAGGATCTACGAATAGAAAACGGGACAGTATGTGAATTTCGCGAGCCACAACCATTTTCCTTTATGATAGTTTTTGTCCTTGAGTAAAGTATACGTAAGAATGCGACGTACTATTCGGAAAATGAGTTGCCATGGTTCGTCCAGGTGGCGTCCGACCCCAAAGACGCAGTCGTCAATTTTAACATACACCTTAATCAGAATGTATAGTGTCTTAAATATAAAATATAACTTATGTAATAATAAGTACATATTTCATATCAAATAACAGAATATTTAATAGTTAGGTTTAACTGGAGCGGTCAGGTTCATTTGGCAATTATTAGTATTTAAACCTGTCCTCAGGCCAGACGCGTCAGATCAGCGGCCGTCGCCACTGACGCATTTATCAGTTTTAATATGCTGTTTAATTGTATATAATTTAGGTTGTATATAATTTAGGTTTCTTGTATATAATTTAGGTTTCTTGTATATAATTTAGGTTTCTTGTATATAATTTAGGTTTCTTGTAAATAATTTAGGTTTCTTGTATATAATTTAGGTTTCTTGTATATAATTTAGGTTTCTTGTATATAATTTAGGTTTCTTGTATATAATTTAGGTTTCTTGTATATAATTTAGGTTTCTTGTATATAATTTAGGTTTCTTGTAAATAATTAGGTTTCTTGTAAATAATTTAGGTTTCTTGTATATAATTTAGGTTTCTTGTATATAATTTAGGTTTCTTGTATATAATTTAGGTTTCTTGTATATAATTTAGGTTTCTTGTATATAATTTAGGTTTCTTGTATATAATTTATATACATTAAAATGTTATGTATAGTTAGCCGTAGGTTAGGTGTTTTAGTTGTGTTGGGGAGTGTCTGTCTAAATCAACCTGTCCTCAGGGAGGGGATCCCCTCAAGGTAATGACTTCAAAACCATAATGTATTTAATGCTATTAGCTACTCCCTATCAAGGATTAGGATCTATCTTGAGGTTATCTTGAGCCCTTATCTTTTTCTTTTCGGGGCCTAACGTTCCCGCGGCCCGGTCCTTGATCAGGCCTCTTTTTTGTTACAGACCCCCAGGAAGTAGCCCGTAGCAGCTGTCTAACTCCCAGGTACCTTTTTGCTGCTAGGTAACAGGTTGTGTTAGGTTTCATTACGTTTCGGTAATATGATGTATTATTGTCCAAAATGTGAAATATGGAATTAAAAAACTATTTGAGTGTACCTGAGAATTTTGTTTGCAGAAAATAAAGTTCTTCAGACGTTTGAAAGACAACAAGTTCAGCATATACTTTGTTATTTTAAACCGATGATTAGTAATGCAATAAAGTTATAACTTGAGAATATTTAGTTTAGGACAAAGGTTCAGTTGCCAGTTTAAAAGTATATTATTATTGGAACCATAATATGCATTCAGTCCATCACAAATATCTAGATAAGTATCTAGGTGGTTTGACATGGGAAGTTTGGTGTCTCGTAGTAATGGATTCGCCCTGAGAACGGGCTGGTATTTAATATATCTAGTTATCTAGATATTCAGTCAGGTATAAACATTCACAGTGAGAGGGTGTGTTACCTAGAGCTCCGATTGTACTATCATACTAATAATGGAAGATGTAGTGAAGGAACTGATGAATCTATGTGGAGCTCTGAGGACAGAGTTGGATTCGCTGTAGGAGGAGCTAAGGCAGATGAAACAAGGTGTTTACCTTCAAGAGGAAGCAAAAAAGAAGAGCAGCATTAGGAAGTCGTCGTCTTGGAGTGTCGCAAAGGACAGGGGACTTAAGAAGACTGACAAGGTCGCCTACAACTGTCCTGAACACATCAAATTCATTCGCCGTGCTGGAAGGCGAGTGCTGGAGGGAGACTGGCGTTCACCCGAGAGACAAGGCAACGAAGGGAGCGTCGGTGAAGGAAGTAGCTAAACGAATTTTAGTTGTTGGTGATTCCCAGGTGAGGTTTTTGTATAGAGCTTTTTGTGCCAGAGACAGGGGGGGGGAACAGACTAAGGGTTTGCTATCCGCGAGCAGGAATTGAGGATATTGTAAACAACATAAATGATATTATGGCAGGAAATGGGAACAAACCTATTATTTGTATCAATGCAGGTGGAAATTATGTCGGACGAGATAAGATTGAGGCCCTGATACAGAGGTTTAAGACGGACTCAGTAAAACATCTAAACTACTGGGACCGACTAAAGAGCCTAAATCTGTATTCCCTTGAGCGCAGGCGGAAGAGATACATAATAATCTATACGTGGAAAATATTTGAGGGGCTGGTCCCAAACCTGCACACAGAAATAACATCACATGAGATCAAAAGGCATGGCAGGATGTGCAGAATACCCCCGTTGAAAAGCAGAGGTGCAACAGGTACTCTGAGAGAGAACTCTATCAACATCAGAGGCTCGAGACTGTTCAACACGCTTCCACTACACATAAGGGGCATAACTGGCAGACCCCTCACAGTGTTCAAGAGAGAACTTGACAAACACCTTCAAAGGATACCTGATCAACCAGGCTGTGACTCATACGTCAGGCTGCGAGCAGCCGCGTCCAACAGCCTGGTTGATCAGTCCAACAACCAGGAGGCCTGGTCGACGACCGGGCCGCGGGGACGCTAAGCCCCGGTAGCACCTCAAGGTAACCTCAAGGTAGGCCATAGAATTAGGAGCAAGGGAGGAATCCCGATCATATGTGGCGTTCTTCCAAGAAAAGGAGTTGGAAATGAGTGGTTGTCGAGGGCGCTTGGTGTCAATTGCCGGCTGGACAAATATTGTAAATCAAATGCAATATCATTCATTGATAACTGGGATCAATTCTATGGAAGGAATGACATGTATGTTCAAGATTGGTTCTATTTATCTAAGACTGGGGTTGTTGCTGTTGCCATCTTTCTGGAATCTGTGGTTGGAGGGGTATGGATTAAACTGTTAGTTAATGGTGGTATGGGTATGTATATGGGGAAAGGAGGCATTGAAAGTATGAGTTAGTTGGGGGAAAGAATTGGTAAAAGAAACAGGGAAGGAGAAGGGCCTCAAAATAGCAATACACTTAATGTATATTACACGAACAGTAGGATTCTAATGAACAAAATAAACGACTAAATCGCTCTTGTCTGCTCAGAAACAATAGATATTATTGTACTTACAGAAACATAGGTTAATATAGAAACCAGAGAACTATTAGCTGAATATAAAATAAACGGATTTAAACGATTTCATACAGATATATTACCTGGTTGATACCTGGTTTGATACCTGGTTGATGGGGTTCTGGGAGTTCTTCTACTCCCCAAGCCCGGCCCGAGGCCAGGCTTGACTTGTGAGAGTTTGGTCCACTAGGCTGTTGCTTGGAGCGGCCCGCAGGCCCACATACCCACCACAGCCCGGCTGGTCCGGAACTCCTTGGAGGAATAAATCTAGTTTCCTCTTGAAGATGTCCACGGTTGTTCCGGCAATATTTCTTATGCTTGCTGGGAGGACGTTGAACAACCGCGGACCTCTGATGTTTATACAGTGTTCTCTGATTGTGCCTATGGCACCCCTGCTCTTCACTGGTTCTATTCTGCATTTTCTTCCATATCGTTCACTCCAGTACGTTGTTATTTTACTGTGTAGATTTGGGACCTGGCCCTCCAGTATCTTCCAGGTGTATATTATTTGATATCTCTCTCGTCTTCTTTCTAGTGAGTACATTTGGAGAGCTTTGAGACGATCCCAATAATTTAGGTGCTTTATCGCGTCTATACGTGCTGTATATGTTCTCTGTATTCCCTCTATTTCAGCAATCTCTCCTGCTCTGAAGGGGGAAGTGAGTACTGAACAGTACTCAAGACGGGACAGCACAAGTGACTTGAAGAGTACAAGCATTGTGATGGGATCCCTGGATTTGAAAGTTCTCGTAATCCATCCTATCATTTTTCTGGCTGTCGCAATATTTGCTTGGTTATGCTCCCTAAACGTTAGGTCGTCAGACATCATTATTCCCAAATCCTTTACATGCTGTTTTCCTACTATGGGCACATTTGATTGTGTTTTGTACTCTGTATTATGTTTAAGGTCCTCATTTTTACCGTACCTGAGTACCTGGAATTTATCACTGTTAAACATCATGTTATTTTCTGATGCCCAGTCGAAAACTTTATTAATATCAGCTTGAAGTTTTTCAATGTCTTCAGCCGAGGTAATTTTCATACTGATTTTTGTGTCATCTGCAAAGGATGATACGAAGCTGTGACTTGTATTTTTGTCTATATCTGATATGAGAATAAGGAAAAGCAGCGGTGCAAGGACTGTACCCTGAGGTACAGAGCTTTTAACTGCACTTGGACTAGATTTTATATGGTTGACCGTTACTCGCTGAGTCCTGTTTGACAGAAAACTGAGTATCCAGCGTCCTACTTTACCGGTTATTCCCATTGACTTCATTTTGTGTGCTATCACGCCATGGTCACATTTATCGAAAGCCTTTGCGAAGTCCGTGTATATCACATCAGCATTCTGTTTTTCTTCTAATGCCTCAGTGACTTTATCGTAGTGCTCAAGTAGCTGTGAGAGGCACGATCTTCCCGCTCGAAATCCATGTTGGCCTGGGTTGTGAAGGTCATTGGTCTCCATGAAATTGGTGACCTGACTCCTAATCACTCTCTCAAATACTTTTATTATGTGCGATGTTAGTGCAACTGGTCTATAATTCTTTGCCAATGCTTTGCTCCCTCCCTTGTGTAGAGGGGCTATGTCTGCTACTTTAAGTGCATCTGGTATCTCTCCCGTGTCCAAGCTCTTCCTCCACACTATACTGAGTGCCTGTGCTACCGGCACTTTGCATTTCTTTATAAATATTGAATTCCATGAGTCTGGACCTGGGGCCGAGTGCATGGGCATGTTTTCAATTTCTCTTTCAAAATTTAGTGCGCTCGTGTTGATATCAGTTATATTTACAGGGGTTTGGATATCACGCATAAAGAAATTGTCTGGATCTTCTACTTTCATGTTGTTTATTGGAGTGCTAAACATGTCCTCATACTGCTTTTTTAGGATTTCACTAATTTCTTTGTCATCCTCCGTGTATGAACCTTCACTTGTACGAATAGGTCCAATACTGGCAGTAGTTTTTGCTTTTGATTTCGCATATGTGAAGAAGTATTTGGATTTTTCTTTATTTCCTGAATTGCTTTCTGTTCTAACTGCCTTTCTTCAGTTTCATATGAGTGTTTCAATTTCCGCTCGATTTCTTCAATCTCCCTATTTAAATTATTCCTTCTTTGACGGGAAATTCGTGTCTGCATAAGCAGTTCCGTTATTCTTTTCCTGCGTTTATAGTGTCTTCTGCGTTCTCTTTCTACGTTGGATCTCTTTCTGGCTTTCCTCAAAGGAACATGTTTCAGACAGACTTGATACGCTTCCGAAGTCAGTTTTTCTATTCCTTCTGTAGGACTTTTATTACTTAAAACAGTTTCCCATGGAATGTTTTTAAGTTCCCTGTTTATTATCTCCCAGTCTATCCTTTTATTATTAAAATTGAATTTACTGAATAGCCCCTCTCGCTTTATCAACGTTTTAGGTCTATTCTGAGTATTGATGGTAGTTTGCACTTCAATGAGCTTGTGATCTGAATATGTGGTATCTGATATCGTAATGTCTCTGATAATGTCTTCATTGTTCGTAAAGACCAGATCGAGAATATTTTATTTCTCGTTGGCTCCGATATCTGCTGAGTGAGTGAAAATTTGTCACAGAATCTAAGTAGTTCTCTAATCTGTGGTTGGTTAGGTCCTGATAGATTCCCTGGTATAATATTATTGTTTGCTATTCTCCACCTGAGACTAGGCAAGTTGAAGTCACCTAAGAAGATAATATCAGGTATTGGGTTCTCCAAATTATCAAGGCTATTCTCTATTTTGTTTATCTGTTCTGTGAATTCCTCAGCCGTTGCATCTGGCGGTTTGTATATTAGAATAATCACTAAATTTATTTTCTCTATTTTTAATCCCAGTACCTCTACCACCTCATTTGTAACGTTTAGGAGCTCCGAGCACACAAGGTCTTCCCTAATATACAGACCCACTCCTCCATGTGACCTAATTTTCCTATCACACCTGTATAGGTTATATCCTGGAATCCAGATCTCACTGTCCAAGAATTCCCCTGCATGGGTTTCTGTGAAAGCTCCAAATACTGCATTTGACTCCGTGAGGAGGCCATTTATGAACTGTACTTTATTGTTTGTTCTTGTTTTCAGTCCTTGTATGTTGGCAAAGATGAATGAGGTTACTCTGTTAGTGATAGTTTGACTGGGAGACTTTTGTGGCAAGCCCATTATGCGTGGACATATTGAGTTTGTTCTGACCAGTGCTGATTGTTGTAGGGCAGTTGCCTGTTGTAGTTGTGGTTCCCTTTCGGTGTGTAGTTGTATCTGTAATTCTGGTATGCAAGTGGGTCTGGCATCCAGTTCCATACATTCTCCATGCTCCTCCTTTTGAATTCTCTTTCGGTCTGGTATAAAAAATTTATCGAATTTCCTCCAAATTCATTATCCTGCTTGCCACTCTTTATGTAGCGTTCCGTGCCTTTCACGTGAAAGTATGGGCAGCTGAGGTCATAGCATTTTCTGTCCTCCAGTGAGGTTTGGCACATCTCAGGATGGAAAAACCTACATATTGATCCAAATCGACACTCACCTTTCCTAAGCATATTTAAACATTTTTTGGGATGTTGATAACTGCATTCTAATCCTTTCTTATTACCAGCATATCTATGTCTGCATATGCCCTTTGCATAAAATTTGCATAAGTCTGTCCTTCTGTTCTGACTCTCTCTATCGGGAACCGTTGTAGTGTCTGTACCTACCGAGCTGTCAGTGCTGTCTGTTACACTTTCTAGTTTACTGTCATCCACATCCGGGCCTACTGAGTCAGAGTTTACAACTTCCTGAGTTTCAGCCTCAGTTTCATCCCTGACTATAGCCTCCGCCCCTGGTATATTACAATTGTTGTTCCTTTCCCACTCCTTCTGGATGGCTGGTAGGCTTCCAATGAACGATGTTTTCCGTTCATGCGTCATGTTATCTAGAAGGTTTTTTAGGATATTCCAAGCTGGCTGGTCATGTTTACACACCCAGAGCAAGTGGCCAGCTCTCAGTGCCGCAGTGTTACTCACGCCTGTACAAGCCGAATGAAATCTATTCTTACAGATATAACATTCAATTCCCGTCGCCTTCGACTTGAAGGAGATCTTACAGTGGCCACAAATTTGTTTATTTACTCCCATTTTGCCTTGTTTTGTTGTATATATCTATATATTTATAATATTATATGTATACCGTATGTTTGTAAAGTATATATGTTATTTGTCTCTACAGTATGGTCAGTACTTATCACACGGTCGAGGGTGAGGGAGGGTCCCAGAGGCTGTACCGTTGACACTTGTTGTCCCAGGCCGCGGCTGGAGGCCCTCAGTTGCCAGTTACTTGGGTTATAACACTGATATATTAATTCGCTTGTATTACAATAAGGGATTTTCTGCTTTATTCCCGACTTGCAATAGTATTCACTTTCTCTATTACTAATTTCTCGATCCACATTCCCCTATTACACTTGTTGGAAACCAATTTGCTAGTAAGCACACACACACACGGCGGCCACACAGGATGTGGGCCTAAGGGCTGGGTTCTGGCACCACGAGGTGGACTCCACACGAAATTCACTTGTTATTTCCTTAAAGCACAAAAGTCGGATGTCAATCACTATGGTATATTGGACGAGGAGAGGGAAGTAGCCAAATATGTCAGGGAAATTTTTAAATGTTGTCTGAAAGAGGGAATCAAAACTGAGTCACACATAAACTATTTGTTAGAATTAGTCGAAAAACTAAAAAACTACAATGAAGTTAATTACGGCCACCAAACTTAGAATGGAAGCAAAGTATCTATGATATGAATTATCTAGAGCATCTAGGTCAAACAGTATTGGGTGTCATGGGTGACTTTAATTTTAGTGGAATAACTGGCTTAACAGGAAACAACGAAGCAGAAGATTTNACTTATATACTAGCGGAAGAATACAGATGTAGGCCTCTGGGTAGTGGAGAGAGACAGGGCAGTGTGGTTTCAGCAGCAACTGGGAGAGGTCATCCATCTCACCTCTTCCCCAAGGCAACACAACATCTAGCTGTCTATAGAAGGTAAAAGTTGCTTGGAGTTTCTTAGGGATAGGTCACTCATTGCCGTTAATATTCAGTCAGGGAGTGTTCAAGTCAGGATTATAATTTCTTAGACTCTGTTTTAGATTTGAATAAATTAATTAGTTAGTAATTTTGCATTTTCATTATTTCCATGTGTTTGCTATATTTATGTGAATTGTCCTTGTCACGTGGTTCCCACGTGGTCGAGTTGAGGTGGACGCCTATGCTCCTCGAATCTGAGGATATCATTCACATCCCATCAGGATTATCATCCCTGTTGATTTTAATTAACTACACACGTAAGATCCAGGGTTTATTTGTACTAGTGGGGAATCAAGCCCCAAGGTTGATTGTTTAGCGTGGTCGATCCAGATCTCGATCATTGCTCAGTTTGGTTACTGATCTGGTGGTGGCGGCGGAAAGGAGATCCTAGAACTTTGCTAGAAGTCTATTTTCACGTCATACGGGTTGTAGAATCTCAAGTCGGTAAATCGTCTTGAGACCACGTGGCGTGGAGTCGGCTCGAGTAAAAGTCTTGGGGTCCCTTGGTTAAGAACTAAAGTAAAGAACACGGGTAAAGAGAGAAAAAGAGGGTAGAAGGAAGTGAGAACCCGTCCCGTGTTACACTGCTCTGAATGGAGCAACGTGAGTAGAGAGTTTGAAAGAGTAACTCAGGTATTAAGAACATAAGAACATAAGAACATAAGAACAAAGGTAACTGCAGAAGGCCTATTGGCCCATACGAGGCAGCTCCTATTTATAACCACCCAATCCCACTCATATATATGTCCAACCCATGCTTAAAACAATCGAGGGACCCCACCTCCACAATGTTACGCGGCAATTGGTTCCACAAATCAACAACCCTGTTACTGAACCAGTATTTACCCAAGTCTTTCCTAAATCTAAACTTATCCAATTTATACCCATTGTTTCGCGTTTTGTCCTGTGTTGATACTTTCAATACCCTATTAATATCCCCTTTGTTATGTCCATTCATCCACTTGTAAACCTCTATCATGTCACCCCTAACTCTTCGCCTTTCCAGTGAATGCAAATTAAGCTTTGTTAATCTTTCTTCATATGAAAGATTTCTAATTTGGGGAATTAACTTAGTCATCCTACGCTGGACACGTTCAAGTGAATTTATATCCATTCTATAATATGGCGACCAAAACTGAACTGCATAATCTAAATGGGGCCTAACCAGAGCAAGATATAGCTTGAGAACCACACCAGGTGTCTTGTTACTTACGCTGCGATTAATAAATCCGAGTGTCCGATTTGCCTTATTACGAACATTTATGCATTGATCCTTTTGTTTTAAATTCTTACTAATTATAACTCCCAGATCCCTTTCGCAATCCGACTTCGCAATCTCAACACCATCTAGCTCGTATCTTGTAACTCTATCATCATTACCTAGCCTCAGAACTTTACATTTATCAGCATTAAACTGCATCTGCCAGTCCTTTGACCATTTCAAAACCCTATCTAGATCAACTTGAAGTGATAGTGAGTCCTCCTCCGAATTAATTTCCCTACCGATTTTCGTATCATCGGCAAATTTGCAAATGTTGCTACTCAAACCTGAATCTAAATCATTTATATATATTATAAACAACAGAGGTCCCAAGACAGAGCCTTGAGGCACTCCACTTACAACATTTTCCCACTCTGACTTGACTCCATTTATACTAACTCTCTGTTTCCTTTGATATAGCCATGCCCTAATCCAGCTTAATATAGCACCCCCAATACCATGAGCCTCTATCTTTTTAATCAGTCTTTCATGTGGCACTGTATCGAAAGCTTTGCTAAAGTCAAGGTACACAACATCACAATCCTTACCACTATCAACTGCCTCAACTATGCTAGAATAAAAAGATAACAAATTTGTTAAACATGAACGGCCATTTATAAAACCATGTTGCGACTCAATTATTAATTTATGTTTTTCAAGATGAAGACGAATTTTATTTGCTATTATAGATTCGAGTAACTTTCCCACAATAGACGTTAGGCTAATTGGTCGATAGTTAGACGCAAGTGATCTATCTCCTTTCTTAAAAACTGGTATCACATTAGCAACTTTCCAAAACTCTGGCACTCTGCCTGACTCTATTGATTTATTAAATATGATTGACAGTGGGTCACAAAGCTCCTCTTTGCATTCTTTCAGCACCCTGGCAAACACTTCATCCGGCCCTGGGGATTTGTTTGGTTTGAGTTTTACTATTTGTTTAAGAACATCCTCCCTGGTAACTGCTAAACTCGTCAACCTGTCCTCGTCCCCACCCACATAGACTTGTTCGGCTGAAGGCATATTGTTAAGTTCCTCTTTAGTAAATACAGATACAAAATATTTGTTAAAAATACTACTCATCTCTTCATCACTATCTGTTATTTGACCTGTCTCAGTTTTAATGGACCTATCCTTTCCCTAGTCTTAGTTCGCTTTCCCTAACTTAGTTCCCTAGTCTTAGGTATTGGTGAACAACGGATATAGCAACGCGGAAATAAACGCTGCTATAAGAAGACACTTGGACCGTTGGTATAATCCAGAACCTAGAACAGAAACCACAATACCTCCAGTAAAATTATATTACAAATCAACCATGCACAGTGAAATATAAAGAGGAAAGAATATGAAAGAAATAATCCGTAAAGGAGTAAAAAGCACTACTCCTAACCAAAATATAAACCTGATAATTTTCTATAAAACCAAGAAGACTTCCGAACTCCTAATCAAAAACAGCCCGAAGCCCACAGAGAATCCTCTACAGCAGTCAAGCATTGTATACATGTACACTTGCCCCCACGAAGGATGTAACCTTCAATCTAAGTACATAGGTATGACGTCGACCAAGCTGACGAGGCGTTTGACATGTCATCTTCAATCCGGTGCCCCTAGGAATCACATGAGACAAGCCCATGACATCACCCTAACAAGAGAAATGTTGAACAAAAATACATGCATAGTAGACAAAACCCAAGATGCAAGAGATTACAAATTCTTGAAGCAATTCACATAAGAATAGAACAACCTACCATGAACACCCAAATCACGGAACTATTTACTCTACCCACCATGAGAGTAAGGACAAGACCAGAACATAATGATGCCAACACAGAAGACAATGTTCAACATAACAGGCCAATTACACTGGGTTAATCTTGTATGTAGATACGAGCTGCCTCGTATGGGCCAATAAGCCTTCTGCCGTTACCTTTATTCTTATGTTCTTATGTTTCACCCCACATGTATCCCCCTATGTTTTCACCTTTATTGTCTTATCACCTGACCCAGTGCGGGTATAAAATCAACCATCATTGTAAAATCTCTTCACTTGAGAATGAACCATGGAGGTTCAAACGTTGTGCAAATTGTATAAATAAGTGTAATACATTATATAGTATTCACCTCTTTTCTCACCCTGAAATACGAAAATGAGTTTTGGAGAACTCCTATTTCAGCTAAGCCCTGATGCTAAGAAAATAGTTAGAGGGATAGAAGCCCTAAATCAGAAGATAGTAAATACAGAATATGCGGTCATATTCAATGAGACATGTTTAAAAGAAAACCTGCTGCCAGATACACCAATTATATATATATATATATATATATTATATATATATATATATATATATATATATATTATATATATCCATATTATGCAAACCTAAGTGAGAATTTTTATGTATTTTGTATAAGAAACGTAAAAGTTTTTTGTCAGCATCGCGTGTAGATGACCTCAGGGAGGGTATGATGGGTCGAACTCTCACAGGAAGAGGGACACATTGTTGTTACCTGCGGGATGAACCAGAAGTGAAAGGCAGCGGGTAACCCTTTGGACGGAGAGGAAGGGACAACAGGCAACAATTTTGAGGGAAATATGCGTAGGGGCGTCACTGTGTGTGTATGGACCGGCTAGTGAAGTGATTCAAAGGTATATAAAGGCAGGTGGGGTGTCCAGGTCCTCAGTTCGACAGGAGCCATTGTTTCCTTCACATCCTACTCCCTAAAACGTAAGTCAAGTGACTGGTTGGTCCTGAAACGTCTCTCTGGTCAAGAGTCTCTGGTCTGTTGACAAAGCTAGAAGTGATGACTTGTACATTGAACATAGAAAAATGCAGTGAAATAATGATTTCAAATGGCATGATTGTTTTCAATTTGACCGCGTCCATGTTCTCCTGAAGGTTGTTCAAGTGCCTGTACTGACGGTGCTCGGTGATAGTCATATTTTCTTTTCATTTAATTTATCAGCGACCAATGCTTATGTTAGAAATGTGAAAATTTTATCTTTCTAAAAAGAGATGCAGAATGAGTTAAATTTCCTATTAACGGTGAAAGAGAATTGTTCAATATTGGTGGTATTAAGCCCTACTTAGCATCAGCGACAAGTTTCTTGTGCTGACCAGCAGTTATAACGTTCTATTTTATATTTGGCCAAGTGCTAACTACTCCACAGTCTTCTGTTTCCGTCGCGTCCATACATTTTCCATCTTTAGCTGCAGGTGTTCTCAGTGCTGCTTGTAAACTGGTGCCACACTTCAGAGTGCTTCGCGTATTTACCATAAGATTTGATTTATTTAAAATACTTTTTGCATATTTGCAATATTAATGTTATATAAAAACATTTAATTCCAAATCAATAATCACAGAAATCACTATTTAACCTACTGAAATTGTCATTCCACTGCACGCAACCCGTGTGGCATTATGTGGGACAGCAACTAATGGTGTAGCTCGTGTCATCTTGTGGGGCTAGTAACTAATTTTGTTGCTCCTGTCATCTTGTGTGGCACATTAAGTAATGCTGCATATCATGTCACTATGTATAGCACAGTAACTAATACTATATCTCTTGTCACCTTGTGTGGCACAGTAACTAATGTTGTAGCTCTTGTCACCTTGTGTGGCACAGTAACTAATGTTGTAGCTCTTGTCACCTTGTGTGGCACAGTAACTAATGTTGTAGCTCTTGTCACCTTGTGTGGCACAGTAACTAATGTTGTAGCTCTTGTCACCTTGTGTGGCACAGTAACTAATGTTGTAGCTCTTGTCAACTTTTGTGCCACAATAACTAATGTTGTAGCTCTTGTCACCTTGTGTGGCACAGTAACTAATTTAGCTGCTTGTTTCACCTTGTGTGACACAGTAACTAATGCTGCAACTTCCACAGCTCAGGATGCGGGCTGTGATGCTGGTGGTGTGCGTAGTGCTGGTCCTGCTGCCGGAGAGTGAAGGCACCCTCGGCCTCGCCGCTCTTAAGGTAAGCTCCAACGTCTTGGTCCTGTTGAAAACTTGATCCAACATGAGCCCTCCTCACTGCTTCTTGTTCGCGGGATTAATGGGCATAATGTGTGTAATATTACAAGTGTTTTTACCTTGATATTACCCTTATTCAGGTTCTTAAGTACAAGGGCTTGGCCAAGCTGAAACAAAGCGTCTTGGGGTCGAAGAACTCCGAAGGTCTGCCTGGTCTAGGCTCTCCTATCCGTGACTTGGCTGATTCTGGCTACAACTACCGGCCCAGCTACGGCCCTTCCCACTACACCGGCGGCGGACCCTCTGCCTTCTACATCGTCCCTGCTAGCTCCTTCAATGGCCAATACAGGAGAGGCAAGCGTGACACAAAGGTGGGTCCCTGCCCTTTAGGTCCGAGCGGCCTGATGACTTAATAATTATGTTAATATTACCTTCTTATATGTAAATCATCTCGGACCTTTACCTAACTTATTGAACGTTTACGAGAATATTGTTCATCTTTGGGTCTTGCGGTATTTGTCTCTTGATCAGAGACACGGGTTATCTCTACACAATATCAAATTGTTCTTTAAGCATGTGTGTCTTTGACCTGCAACACATTACTGAATGTGTTGCAGTTGTAATGTTCCACATTACCGAATGTTGTGGTCTTACTAAAGCAAGCTTTCTTGGGATTACTTTCTTTACCTAAAATATGTACATTTAAACATGTCACATGTCCTGTGAACTCTGAACATGCAGCGACTTAAAAGAACAGTGTAACAATGAGGTTAAATTTCGAAAGTAAATTTTGTAAATTAAGAGAAAAACAGAGCATGTTACTAAGTATTCAATAAAATTAATTTACATGTGAAAAGCATGTCACATAATAATAACCATGACACATAATAACTCAAAACGAATGAGTTATTATAGTCAAGAAACTCGTATATAAATTTTGGGTATTATTTACATATTTTCAATCGCCAATCAGTTCTTTCTTTCTTATGCACCCCATACCGATCGCGGTGATTGAAAGGGTTGCAGATACCTTATATTGGGTTCAGGAACTGAAGCCCATAGTTCGTTTAGCTAAGCAAGTGACAGTCTTTGAAGCTAGTTTTACACAATTGTTAATGTTACATTCACATGTACATGTATATACATCCATGTTCACAAATACATATACATTTCAATAATCTTTTTATAAACCCAAGTGATTCAACAAGAGCCTCACAACAGTCACTATACAAGGCACTTGGTATCTTTGGGGAGTCATGCAGTTACTAATCTTGCTCGATACCCACCCAACTGGGTAGCAACTTTACCGTCGAATGCAGGCTGCACCTACAGCAATCAAATTTTGGATACTTCGCCAAGATTCCTGGCAGTACATAATTAGAAATAAAGTATTTTCACATTTCTTGGACTCCATTAAAGGTGTTATCTATGAATTCCGCGATTTGTTCACATTCCATTATATAATAACGCAAAGTATGGGAATAATTCTGCTGATAGAGTTTACATTTAGTCAACTCTACATCAGCAGATGTGTTTAAAAACTGCCAGAGGTACTTGTAGCCGAGCCTAAGCCTAGCAGTGTTCATCTAGAAGTCTGCTAACCTCAATCGCCACAAGTTCGAAATTAAATAAAATTAAGATCTTTTGACAAAATTTCGGTTTTTATTTCATTTAGGTTTCAATATGAATACATCCGTCCGTATACAGATGAGGAGTCACAATAACGTGGCTGAAATATGTTGACCAAACCACACACTAGAAAGTGAAAGGACGACGACGTTTCGGTTCATCCTGGACCATTCTCAAGTCGATTCTCACAATTGACCTGAGAATGGTCCAGGACGGACCGAAACGTCGTCGTCCTTTCACTTTCTAGTGTGTGGTTTGGTCAACATCCGTCCGTATATATGTGTGTGTGGAACAGTCCGTATAAATACATACAAGAGTCCAACATCCAGGCGTCTCTCCAACAGAGTGCTGGGCCGGTCCCCGGCACCCTGGAGGTGGCGAGCGGATCCCTCTTGCAGGACGAGGACCAGTTCAGGGTGTTGAGAGAGGCGGACGCTGACGGGTGTGTTTCTTCGGCTGGTGTGTGAGCTGGCCGCCGCCCCCGCCCACACCCTCACTCACGACCAGCAGCTCATTATGGCAGTGTTCAGGTAATTGTGTAAATATGTAAGTTATGTACACACACACACACCTGCCTATTTTCGTATACGCACTGACTGTTCGCGTCCGTGGAGGACTATCTGTAGCCTAGCGGGTCTGTTCACGTGTGAAGCATAGTTTAATAATTAGTGTTCACCAAAAACTTGTTTATTAATTATTGAAGCTTAAATTTTTGCCAAGATTATTAATAATTAAAATTTTACGTTTTGCCTACATTATTAATTATTGAAGCTTTAATTTTTTCTTTAGTTTTTCTAGATTAATAATCACTGAAGCTCTAATTTTTGCATAGATTATTAATTATTGGAGTATCATAGCAATGTTCATTGTTTTCCACTTTATTTTATTATATTGGGCACGGAATTGGTGTACTTGAATTAACAATCACAAGAATTAAGTGCTGGTTAGTTATGGTATAGCTGATGTAGCGACTTCGTCGGGCACAAGAAGGTACTCGTATAAGTGCTGGAGCGCCGCCCTAACCTCTCTCTCTACCACATCTCAGTCCTCTACCGACGCTCCAGCCAACACGGACCTGAGCAACTCCAGAAGGGCATATGACGAGGCCGCCTGGCTGGGAAGGAGGTCCACCAACCGAGCCAAAGCTGCGCCGCTGTGTACAGCGCCTGTCCCGTCTCTGCCAAGCAGCTGATGAAGGTGTTCTCCACAGCGGAGCTGACCAGCAGGCCCAGCTGCATCCTTAGGTCACACTCTAACATCAAGATGTCTCTCAAGTCCCAAACTTATTTATCCAAGATCTCGCATCTAGGGAACATGAAAAATAAGAGTGGTTATTAAGAAATTTGCTATGAGACTTTACTACTCAGGATAACCTAGCTATTATATAAAAAGTCCTGTATTTAAGTATTTCCACTTGTATATTATGTCACATTTAAATTAATATTTTAAGTAATGCATTTATTATTATTGTAACTAATCAATCAGCTGCAAACTGGCAAGAATAGAGCGAGTTATCTTGAGAGCCGTAGACAACATTAACAATAGGAGTTAGTGAAGGGATCACATGTACTGTAGAGTACATGTAGTCAGTGGCAGGACTGTAGAGTGTATAGGCTGTCGACGTTGTTGCTACGAACATTCAGCCCAGATCAATATTCTTTAACTTTTGTTAACCGGGCTAAAGTGTTCATCGAGCTGAGGAGAATAGTAACTTGTGGTGCCTATAGCGGTGAGAATGTAACTACACTAGGAAAGTATTGTAACTAATAGTTGCCTAATGATGGGACTTGATCAATACTTGGGAAGTTTAGTGACTAGAAGTGCCTAGTGTTATGACTGTAACAGCACTAGGGAAGTGTGGTAACTAGCTGTAGCTAGTGTTGATACAGTATATAACAATATTGGGAATGGTGACTAGTAGTGCCTAGTGTTAAACAGTGTGTAACTGCAGTAAGAAATATGATGCCTGAACATTTGGTTACATAATTTTACATCACGTAATGATGTAAAATTGATGACGTTCCTAATGATAATCAGACTGGAATGTTGGTTAATTTGTAAGTCCTATAT
>WNGS01163002.1:14644061-14655581 GCA_020271785.1 Procambarus virginalis | reverse complement strand
TTTCACTTAGGAAGTATGGTTGGTGTGGTGTGGATGGCTGTTTGTCTTTGTTTTGCAGGGATATTTCTTCACGGGCCCTAAGCCTATGGCTAGCCCCCAGTTTACTTATTTGTGTCCTTAGGGCGGTGGATGCGTATTTATGACTCGTATGTCGGCTTTAGTTAGATTATATGTTGCTTCAGTGTTTATCAACACTTGGGAAGTATAATGCCTCACTACACTAGTATTGTTACTGTCACAACACTAGGTACAACTAGTCACTATACTACACTAGTATTGTTACTGTCACAATACTAGGTACAACTAGTCACTATACTACACTAGTATTGTACTGTCACAACACAGGTACAACTAGTCACTATATACACTAGTAGTGTTACTGTCACAATACTAGGTACAACTATCACCATACTACACTAGTATTGTTACTGTCCAACACTAGGTACAACTAGTCACTATACTACACTAGTATTGTTACTGTCACAATACTAGGTACAACTAGTCACCATACTACACTAGTATTGTTACTGTCACAACACTAGGTACAACTAGTCACTATACTACACTAGTATTGTTACTGTCACAATACTAGGTACAACTAGTGCACCATACTACACTAGTATTGTTACTGTCACACACTAGGTACAACTAGTCACCACACTACACTAGTATTGTTACTGTCACAACACTAGGTACAACTTGTCACTATATTCACTAGTATTGTTACTGTCACAACACTAGGTACAACTAGTCACCACACTACACTAGTGATGTTTTCTGTCACAACACTAGGTAGTACTAGCCCCCATACTTCCCTAGTGTATTTACAACCTCAGCACTGGCACTACTAGTATCCAAACGCATAACCTAAAACATTTTGCTCGGTAACTTGACCTATAGGAATAATGATCTGGGCTGAAATGTTCGTAGCTTACAACGTGGACACCTATACACTCTACAGTCCTGCCACTGACTACATGTACTCTACAGTATCATGTGATCCCTTCACTAACTTCTATTGTATGTTGTCTACGGCTCTCAAGATAACTCGCTCAGTTCTCGCAATTTTGCTGCGAAAATTGATTAGTTAAACGAAATATCAAATAAATTCATGAATTAATGCAAAAATACTAAACAGAAAAATTCAAATAAATACAAGTAGAAATGCTTAAGTACAACATTTTTTTTTTATTAAAAATTGGGCTTGAACGGCCACTCCTGTTAAGTAATTATAATATGATGTGGATCATCGAACATATTGACGTAATGAACAATTAAAAAGTAGAATTTTGACACACCGAAAAAAGGTTTTGTATATATGATGATTCTATATATGCTAATAATCTAACCTAACCTAATAATCCTAGGCCTAATACACGCTATTTGAGGCCTAATATAATACATATATGTGCTATACTAGGACTAGGAATATATAAGTTTGGATTTTAGCTATATTTTCCGGATTCTATAACGTAAACAGTACCAAATATACAATCAAACTGTCCATTAATTCAATATATGTACGATGGTCCACACAGTTACAAAGAGTACTAGCTAAACAGGAGGATGCGTTATCTTGAATATTAGAGTTCCTAGCAAGGCTATAACAAGTACTTCTAGTTTCTATATTCTTGGAATATGAAATCTTGGACAAATAACTTTGGGATCTTGATGTTAGAGTGCGACCTGAGGGTGCAGCTGGGCCTGCTGGGTCACTCCACTGTGGAGAACACCTTCATCAGCTGCTTGGCAGAGACGGGACAGGTGCTGTACACAGCGGCGCAGCTTTGGCTCGGGTGGTGGACCTCCTACCCAGCCAGGCGGCCTCGTCGTATGCCCTTCTGGAGTTGCTCAGGTCCGTGTTGGCTGGGGCGTCGGTAGAGGAGCTGAGGACGTGGTAGAGGAGAGAGGTTAGGGCGGCGCTCCAGCACTTATACGAGTACCTTCTTGTGCCCGACGAAGTCTCTACATCAGCTATAGCAAAACTAAGTAGCACTTAATTCCTTGTGATTGTTAATTGTAAATCAAGTACAGCATTTCAATGCACATATAATAGTAATAAAAGTGGGATTTTGTTTTTTTTTGCAGGGATATTCCTGCGCGGACCCAAAAATGGTTGAACTATGCTATGATGAAAACTTCAATTATTAATAATCCAGGCAAAAATACAATCTTCAATAATATAAACAATTTTCATGATGAACACCAAATTAATATAGCATATATATAATTTCCATAAGGCGAGTGACTGATGTACAAAAAATTTAAGAGGCTCGCGAAATTTACGTGATGTCACGTTTTCTATTCGTGGGTCTTCTAATAGGTAACAGTTATGTTCAGGTTTTAATACAACAGTTTAGGGACGTTGTGAACGCTCGGGAGAAAAGGGCTTCACATATGAACAGACCCGCCAGGCTACTGATAGTCCTCCACGGACGCGAACAGTCACTGCATATACGAAAATAGGCAGGTGTGTGAGTAGATAACTTGCAGATATACATAGTTACCTGAACACTGCAATTATGAGTGGCTGGTCGTGAGTGAGGGTGTGGGCGGGGGCGGCGGCCAGCTCACACACCAGCCGAAGAACACACCCGTCAGCGTCCGCCTCTCTCAACACCCTGAACTGCTCCTCCTCCTGCTGGAGGGATCCGCTCGCCACCTCCAGGGTGCCGGAACCGCCCAACACTCTGTGGAGAGACGCCTGGATGTTGGACTCTTGTGCGTATTTATACGGGCCTTGCACATATATACTGACATATGTATTCATATTTAAGTCTAGGGAAATAAACAAAGATTCATTTTGTCAACAGGTCGTCATTTTGCCTTGTTTCGAACATATGGCGATTGAGAACAGGCAAATAATATCCAAAATTTATATTCGAATTTCTCTTGACTATGATACCTCAATCATTTGTAATTATTGTATGTCATTACATTGCATTTCACAATATGTATATTAATTTCATTGAATACTTAGTATCGTCCAATGTTTTCTCTTAATTTACAAAATTTACTTTCGAATTACTCTTATTGTTACATTGTTCATATAAATAGTTCAGAGGTCACAGCACATCCGACTTATTTACATGTACATATTTTAGGTAAAGAAAGTAATCCCAAGAAAGCTTCCTTTAGTAAGGCCACAACCTGGACACATTCGGTGCTGTGTTGTATCTAAGACACACATGATTGAAGAACAATTTTATATTGTTTAAAGATAAGCCGTGTTTCTGATCAATAGACAAATACCGCAAGACCCAAAGATGAACAATATTCTCGCAAGCGTTAAATAAGTTAGGTGAAGGTCCGAGATGATTCACATGTACGAAGATAATATTAACATAATTACCAAGTTATCAGGCCGCCCGGACCTAAAGTGCGCAGTAACCCACCTTTGTGTCACGCTTGCCTCTCCTGTAGTGGTCGTCGAAGTAGCTAGCAGGGACGATGTAGAAGGCTGGAGGTCCGCCGCCGGTGTAGTGGGAAGGGCCGTAGCTGGGCCGGGAGTTGTATCCAGAATCAGCCAAGTCACGGATAGGAGAGCCTAGACCAGGCAGACCTTCGGAGTTCTTCGACCCCAAGACGCTTTGTTTCAGCTTGGCCAACGCCTTGTACTTAAGAGCCTGAATGAGGGTAATATCAAGGTGAAAACACTTGTAATACTACGAACACTATGCCCAGTAATCCCGAGAACAAGAACCAGTAAGGAGGGTTGATGTTGGGTCAAGTTCTCAGTAGGACCAAGACGTTGGAGCTTACCTTAAGAGCGGCGAGGCCGAGAATGCCTTCACTCTCCGGCAGCAGGACCAGCACTACGCACACCACCAGCATCACAGCCCGCATCCTGAGCTGTGGAAACTGCAGCATTAGTTACTGTGCCACACAAGGTGAAACAAGCAGCTAAATTAGTTACTGTGCCACACAAGGTGACAAGGCCTATAACATTAGTTACTGTACCATACATGGTGACACTAGCTGATCCCTGAGTTACTGTGCCTCACAAGGTGACAAGAGCTACAACATTAGTTACTAAGCCACACAAGGTGACAAGAGCTACAACATTAGTTACTAAGCCACACAAGGTGACAAGAGCTACAACATTAGTTACTAAGCCACACAAGGTGACAAGAGCTACAACATTAGTTACTAAGCCACACAAGGTGACAAGAGCTACACATAGTTACTGTACCACACAAGGAGACAAGGTTGCTTAGAGGGGAGTGACAATCTTAACAAATTAACTTTAGTGGTAAACATTTGTAAAACTTAATGTCAAATAGTGATAATATGTTTGTTGATTTTAAATTAAATAAGAATTTTATATAACATTAATATAACAAATATTCGTAATAAATTTTAAATATAATCAAATCTTCATATAGTAAATAACTGACGCACTCTGACAGCTTGGCACCAGTCTATAGGCGGCACTCTGACAGCTTGGCACCAGTCTACAAGCGGCACTCTGACAGCTTGGCACCAGTCTACAAGCGGTACTTTGACAGCTTGGCACCAGTCTACAAGCGGTACTTTGACAGCTTGGCACCAATCTACAAGCGACACTGAGAACACCTTCAGCTAAAACTGGAACAGTGTAGGACGCGGCGGAAACAGAAAACTAAGGAGAAGTTAACACCTGCCCAAATATAAAATAGGACGTCACAGCTGCTGGTCAACATAAGACACGTGTTATATTTTTACTTCCGCTATCATCCGTTGGAAGCTGATGTTAAATGGGTCTTAAAACCCACCAATATTGAAATAATCCCCTTTCTTCATTACTTGAAAGTTGAACTCATTCTGCATCTCTTTTTACAAAGAAAACTGATGTTTTCACATTTTTTGGGCAGAGACATAGAAAAACTATTGACTGTCATCGAGCACCGTTAGTACAGGTGCTTGAACAATCTTCAGGAGAACATGGAAGCTGTCAATTTGAAAACAATTATGCCATATGAAATAATATTTCAGTACATTTCCTATTTTCAATGTCTAAATCATCAAACTTTTGAGGATCAAACAGTCACTTGACTTACTTTTTTAGGAGTAGAATGTGAAGGAAACTATGGCTCTTGTCGAACTGATAAACAGGAGACTCAGCCTGCCTTTATATACCTTTGAATCACTCCCCTGGCCGGCCCATACACACACACACACACACACACACACACACACACACACACACACCACACACACACACACACACACAGTGACGCCCCTACGCATATTTCACTCAAATTCTTGCCTGTTGTCCCTTCCTCTCTGTCCAAAGGGTTATCCGCTGCCTTTCACTTCTGGTTCATCCCGCAGGTAACAACAATGTGTCCCTCTTCCTGGGAGAGTTCGACCCCTTCTACCCTCCCTGAAGGGTGGGTGACCTACATGCGAGGCTGACGGAAAAAAAATTAAGTTTCTTATTCAAAATATAAAATGACTCTCTTGATTGGCTTAGCTTGAAAAAATGCTGTGTAAAACATTGCCAAATTATTATTCATTTAATTTAATCTGGTTATTCATCCAGTTTCAACATATGATAGCTTTTATGCACATTAAAACAAGGCATTAAACCGCAATTTAATGCAATCCAAATATCAACAAAATGTAAAAATATTAATAAATATGTTTACATTCAAATGTTCACCTGAACAAATCTTCAGATGGTGTAAATCCACAAATAATATATTGTTATGGCAATAAAATGTGTTTTTTCTCTTCCTAATATGTGTTATTTGTAGTGAACAGTGTATTNGTGTAGAAATTTGTGAGATGGTTAACAGGGTCTCAGAGACAAGGCAAGGGGGGGGGACAAGGAGTATATGGATGAGGGGGGGGGGTTAGGGGGGGGGACCAGGAGGGTATTGGGGTTAGAAGGGACTGGGAGGGTATGGGGTGAAGGGGAACAGGGAGGGTATGGGTGAAGGCGAAGGGGGACGGGGAGGGTATGGAGTGATGGGGGAAGGCGGGCAGGGAGGGTATGGGGGCGGGTATGGGTGTGTGTGCAGGGGGAAAGCGGGCAGGAGAGTGATTCAAGAGTACATAAAGGCAGGCGGGATCTTCTGGTCCTCAGTGCGACAAGAGCCTTCGTTTCCTTCACATTCTACTCCTCTAAACGTAAGTCAAGTGACTGGCCCTGAAGCGTCTCCCTCTAGAAGTGATGTCTTGGACATTGAAAGTACAAAAATGTACTGAAATAATCATTTGAAATGGCATGATTGTTATCAATTTGACCGCGTCCATGTCCTCCTGAAGGTCTCACAAGCTCCTCCACTGACGGAAGTAATCAACAGTTTCTATACATTCCTTTTGTTTAAGACTCTGATGTTTGTGCCAGAAAATGTGAAAATTTCATATTACTCTGTTGCAGAATGATTTTGAAATTTGTTATTAAAGATAAAAGAAAATTATTCAATATTGGTGATGTTAATCCCGCTTCTCAAGGCTAGTAGCGGTAGGAATGATGTGTGAAAAGTGTGTAGTGCTGACCACAAGCTGTGACGTCCTCTTCACCAAGGTGCTAAAGCACAAACTATTTAATATGTTGAAGTGTTAATTACGTTACAGTCTCTAGTTACCGCCTCGTCCGAACACTGTTGCAGTCTTGGCTACACTGTGGTCACAGTGCCGCTTGTAGGCCGGGGCCAAGCTGTCTCAGTGCCTCGTACGTTCCTACACTGTGGTCACAGTGCCTCGTGCGTTCCTACACTGCGGTCACAGTGCCTCGTACGTTCCTACATTGTGGTCACAGTGCCGCTTGTAGGCCGGGGCCAAGCTGTCTCAGTGCCTCGTTCGTTCCTACACTGTGGTCACAGTGCCTCGTTCGTTCCTACACTGTGGTCACAGTGCCTCGTTCGTTCCTACACTGCGGTCACAGTGCCTCGTGCGTTCCTACACTGTGGTCACAGTGCCACTTGTAGGCCGGGGCCAAGCTGTCTCAGTGCCTCACATATTTACCATTTGAAGATCTGATTATTTTTATAATTTACTATCGACAATTGAAATATTAATATTATATACAAAACTAATTTAATCCCAAATCAAGAAACATATATCCACAAACTGACTATTTAACAGTTTGGTTGTAGACATTTATATAACCTAAACTGTTGAAGGTTCCTCTACGGTGTTCACAGCTCATGACACCTTGTGTGGCTCCGTATTAATGGTGAAGCTTTTCTCACCTTGTGTGGCACAGTAACTAATGCTACAGCTCTTGTCACCTTGTGTGGCACAGTAACTAATGCTACAGCTCTTGTCACCTTGTGTGGCACAGTAACTAATGCTACAGCTCTTGTCACCTTGTGTGGTACAGTAACTAATGCTACAGCTCTTGTCACCTTGTGTGGTACAGTAATTAATGCTACAGCTGTTGTCACCTTGTGTGGTACAGTAACTAATGCTACAGCTCTTGTCACCTTGTGTGGCACAGTAATTAATGCTACAGCTCTTGTCACCTTGTGTGGTACAGTAACTAATGCTACAGCTCTTGTCACCTTGTGTGGCACAGTAATTAATGTTGTAGCTCTTGTCACCTTCTGTGGCACAGTAACTAATGTAGCTCATGTCACCTTGAATGGCACAGTAACTAATGCTGCAGCTCATCACCTTGTGTGGCACAGTAACTAATGCTGCAGTTTCCACAGCTCAGGATGCGGGCTGTGATGCTGGTGGTGTGCGTAGTGCTGGTCCTGCTGCCGGAGAGTGAAGGCACCTTCGACCTCGCCGCTCTTAAGGTAAGCTCCAACGTCTTGGTCCTGCTGAGAACTTGACCTAACATCAACCTTCCTTAATGCTTCTTGCTCACGGAATTACTGGGAATAGTGTGTGTAATACCATCAGTTTATTTAGCTTGATTTTATCCCATTCAGGTTCTTAAATTAATTGGATTGGCCAAGCTGAAAAAAGGTGTCTTAGGGTCGAAGAACTCCGAAGGTCTGCCTGGTCTAGTCTCTCCTTTCCGAGACTTGGCTGATTCTGGCTACGACTCCCGGCCCAGCTACGGCCCTTCCCACTACACCGGCGGAGGACCTCCGGCCTTCTACATCGTCCCGGCTAGCTACTTCGATGACCACTACAGGAGAGGCAAGCGTGACACGAAGGTGGGTTACTGCGCACTTTGGGTCCAGGCGGCCTGATAACTTGGTAATTATTTTATTTCATAATTAATTATGTTATTATGTTATTTCATTATCTTCGTATATGTGAATCATCTCAGACCTTTACCTAACTTATTGACGTTTACGAAAACATTGTTCGTCTTTGGGTCTTGCCGTATTTGTCTATTGATCAGAGACACGGCTTGTCTTTTAACAATATCAAACAGTTCTTCAAGCATGTGTGTCTTAGACCAGCAACACAGCACCGAATGTGTCCAGGTTGTGGTCTTACTAAAGGAAGCTTTCTTGGGATTACTTTCTTTACCTAAAATATGTACATTTAAACAAGTCAGATGTCCTGTGAACTCTGAACATGCAGCGACTTAAAAGAACAATGAATCAAAGCGATTAAATTCAAAAGTAAATTTTGTAAATTAAGAGAAAAAGAGCATAGTACTAAGTATGCAATAAAACTAATTTACATGTTGTGAAATGCCATACCATAACACATAATAATTCCAAACGACTGAGGTATTATAGTAAAGAAATTCGTATATAAATTTTAGGTATTATGTGCGAATTCTGAATCGCCAATCAATTTTTTCTTTATTATGCACCTCATACCCATCCCGATGGCAATGGTAGAAAGGGTTACAGATGTACATAATCGGTTCAAGAACTGAGCCCCATAGTTCGTTTAGCTTAGCAGGTGACAATCTTGTAAAGCTAGTTACACAATTGATAATGTTACATTCACATGTACATATATGTACACAACCATGTTAACAAATACAAATCAATAATCTTTTTAAAACACCTGATTCAAAATGAGGCTCACAATAGTCACTAAACAAGGCACTTTACACTTATTGTGAGTCACGCAGTTACTAATCTTTCTCCACATCCACCCAACTGGGTGGCAGTTTTACAGTCATGTGCAGGCTGCACCTACAGTAAGCAAATTTTGGATACTTTGCTAAGATCATTATGAATTTAGTACTTACACATTTCTTGGACTCCGTTGATGGTGTTATCTCTGAATTCCGCATTTTGTTCACATTCCATTATATAATGACGCAAATTATGCAAATAGTTATGCTGACAGAGTTTACATTTGGTCAACTCTACATCATCAGATGTTGCACACTCCCAGAGGTACTTAGAGCTGAGCCTAAGCCTAGCTGTGGTAACATTTAGAAGTCTGCTAACCCTCTCAATCGCCACAACTTCGAAATCAAACCAAATTAATAAGATGTTTTGACAAAATTTCGCTTTTTATTTCCTTTAGGATAATAAGAATACATCCGTCCGTATATATGTGTGTGCAAATGTCTGTATAAATACATTCAAGAGTCCAACATCCAGGCGTCTCTCCAACAGAGTGTTGGGCCGGTCTCCGGCACCCTGGAGGTGGCGAGCGGATCCCTCCAGCAGGAGGAGGAGCAGTTCAGGGTGTTGAGAGAGGCGGACGCTGACGGGTGTGTTCTTCGGCTGGTGTGTGAGCTGGCCGCCGCCCCCGCCCACACCCTCACTCACGACCAGCAGCTCATAATGGCAGTGTTCAGGTAATTGTGTAAATATGTAAGTTATCTACACACACACCTGCCTATTTTTGTATAGGCACTGAGTGTTCGCGTCCGTGGAGGACTATCTGTAGCCTAGCGGGTCTGTTCACGTGTGAAGCATAGTTTAATTATTAGTGTTCACCATCACTTGTTTATTAATTATTGAAGCTTTAATTTTTGCTCTGATTATTAATTATTAAAGTTTGAAGTTTTTGCCTACATTATTGAATACTGAAACAATAATATTTATCTAGATTATTAATTTAAAATGTAATTATTACCTAGATTACATATTATTATTGAAGCTTTAATTTTTGCCTGTATTATTAATTATTGAAGTATTATAGTATAGTTCATTAAATTTTCCTCTTTATTTTACTATATTGTGCACTAAACTGCTGTACTTGAATTAACAATCACAAGGAATTAAGTGCTACTTAGTTATGGTATAGCTGATGTAGAGACTTCGTCGGGCACAAGAAGGTACTCGTATAAGTGCTGGAGCGCCGCCCTAACCTCTCTCCTCTACCACGTCCTCAGCTCCTCTACCGACGCCCCAGCCAACACGGACCTGAGCAACTCCAGAAGGGCATACGACGAGGCCGCCAGGCTGGGAAGGAGGTCCACCAACCCGAGCCAAAGCTGCGCCGCTGTGTACAGCACCTGTCCCGTCTCTGCCAAGCAGCTGATGAAGGTGTTCTCCACAGCGGAGCTGACCCAGCAGGCCCAGCTGCACTCTGGGGTCGCACTCTAACATCAAGATGCCTCCCAAGTCCCAAACTTATTTGTGCAAAAGTGCATACTAGAAGAACTTGTTTCCGCCTTGCTAGGGCACTTTATTCAGGACAAGACATCCTCCTGTTTAGCTAGTACTTTTGTAACTGTGTGGACCATCGTACATATATTGACGTAATGGACAATTAGATAATAGAATTTAGTACTATTTATTTTATAGAGTCCGGAAAAATAAAGCTAAAAACCAAACTTATATATTCCTAGTCCTAGTATAGCACAAATATGTACTATAATAGACCTCAAATAGCATATTGGGCCTAGGATGGTTAGGTTAGGTTTTATTTGCAACATAAATACAAAACCGTTTCCAATTTGTCCAAATTCTACTTTCTAATTGTCCATTACGTCAATATATGTTTGATGCTCCATATCGTTACTATAAGTTCTAAACAGGAGGAGGGGCTGTTCAGGACATACTAATTATTATGTAAAACAAAAGCATTTAAGAATTTCGACTTGTATATTATTTGCATTTTCAGTTTAGTATTTTTTCATTAATTCATGCATCTATTAGATATGTTTATAATTAATCAATTCTCGCAGCAAACTGGCGAGAATTGAGCGAGTTATCTTAAGAGACATAGACAACATTAACAATAGAAGTGAGTGAAGGGATCACATGATACTGTAGAGTACATGTACTCAGAGGCAGGACTGTAGACCGAATAGACTGTCGACGTTGTAGCTACAAACATTCAGCCCAGATCATTATTCCTAAGTGAAGTTACCAAGCAAAACGTTCTTTTAAGTTATGCAGTTTGGATGCTAGTAGTGTCCAGTGCTGGGGTTGTAAACACACTAGGGAAGTATGAGGACTAGTAGTACCTAGTGTTGTGACAGTAACAACACTAGTGTTGACCAGACCACACACTAGAAAGTGAAGGGACGACGACATTTCGGTCCATCCTGGACCATTCTCAAGTCGATTATGGTCCAGGACGGACCGAAACGTCTTCGTCCTTCATTTTCTAGTGTGTGGATTGGTCAACATTTTTCAGCCACGTTATTGTGACTTATCGTCTGAACACTAGTGTAGTATAATGACTAGTTGTACCTAGTGTTTG
>WNGS01163002.1:14607615-14626205 GCA_020271785.1 Procambarus virginalis | reverse complement strand
TACCATTTGTGGTGTTATTACTGTACTCTAAATACATACGTTATACACAAGTATGTATATGTTTTGTTCACCACAACTGTACAACTAAGCTGATATAGTTAGTTCAGGCACTAAGAGACGTCGCTACACACAGTCAGCTGGCGGCTCCCTCACTCATTCAAGGTCACACACACTAAATTTTCTCCCCAAACAATACTGTTTGCAGTCTTATTACACTATGTACACATATTATATATATAAGTATCTACATGTTGTATGCAACGTAACTGTACACCTAAGCTTGTAGAGTGCCCAAAGAGCATAGTGGCCACCCTCTACACAGCCAGACAAATCATGCAGACGACGTCACCTCCATCACCCAAAGGGCTCCTCCCTTGCTGTTATTACACTAATACACACATTATATATAAGTATCTACATTTGTGTTCACCATAGAGAACCACTGAGCTGGTATGGTGAATGCAGACAATAACAGGTGGCCGCCCTTCAAGAAGACCTGGACAAAATAAGTATTTGGAGCAACACTTGGCAAATGGAATTTAATGTGAATAAATGCCATGTTATGGAATGTGGAATTGGTGAACATAGACCCCACACAACCTATAAATTATGTGAGAAATCTTTAAAGAATTCTGATAAAGAAAGGGATCTAGGGGTGGTTTTAGATAGAAAACTGTCACCTGAGGACCACATCAAGAACATTGTGCGAGGAGCCTATGCTACACTTTCTAACCTAAGAATTGCTTTTAAATACATGGATGGAGAAATACTAAAGAAATGTTCACGACTTTTATTAGACCAAAGCTGGAATATGCAGCGGTTGTATGGTGCCCTTATCTTAAGAAGCACATCAACAAACTGGAAAAGGTGCAACGACATGCCACTAAGTGGCTCCCAGAAATGAAGGACAAGAGCTATGAGGAGAGGTTAGAGGCATTAAATATGCAAAAACTAGAAGATAGAAGAAAAAGAGGCGATATGATCACTACGTACAAAATAGTAACAGGAATTGATAAAATCGACAGGGAAGATTTCCCGAGACCTGGAACTTCAAGAACAAGAGGTCATAGATTTAAACTAGCTAAACACAGATGCCGAAGAAACGTAAGAAAATTCACCTTCGCAAATAGAGTGGTAGACGGTTGGAACAAGTTAAGTGAGAAGGTGGTGGAGGCCAAAACCGTCAGTAGTTTCAAAGCGTTATATGACAAAGAGTGCTGGGAAGACGGGACACCACGAGCGTAGCTCTCATCCTGTAACTACACTTAGGTAATTACACTTAGGTAATTACACAGTCAGTAAAGATGCAATCTCCCTCCGTCCCTCAGCATCACTCCTCCCACAGCGCTAATTATTACAACAGTCCTACTATTATCACAATCCTAGTCATTTTTATCACAGTCAGGGGTCATCTGTAATATTGTCATAGCTAAATATTAGCAGTTATATATTTATTGACATTTTTCGGCTATGCTGTGGTCACAAGCTGAACAGCAATGCTGTTCGCTCATGTTGCGTGCACCGGCTTTGGTTGCTCCAACAGTACTGTGGCTCTCACACCTGAGAATATTGCCCACGATTTAAAAAAAAAAAGGCATCTGTTTACAAGATCCCTAAGGAAACTAATGTGAACCCTGTGTAGCCGCGTGCCATTTGAATAGTGCCTGGCACCCTATGGCGTATATATACGCCATGTGCACCGTGGGACATGGTACTCATAGCGTATATATACGCCATGGACAGTTTAAGGGTTAATTTCGTTGTACGTCGGTATATATATATATATACACTATGGTCCTCATCATTACTATAAGTACTACCAAAACAGGAGGATAGCTGCTTTTAACAGATGAAAATGCATGGTTTGCACCTTTGGTATAAGAGTACTTAGAGCTTCAGACAAATTTAGTGTTGGAGATAGTGAAGAAGATTAGTGCTCACCCAGTTGTCTATGGGGAGCAGCACCTACCTTCAAGAGTCGTCGTACCTCATAGCAATAGTACATGGTCTATTTATCCCTCTGGCCTCGCGACTGAGTGGACAGCACTCAGGATTTGTAGTCCTAAGGTTCTGGGTTCGATCCCCGGTGGAGGCGGAAACAAATGGGCAGACAGAGAAATCACAATAGCGTGATGCATCAAATGAACAAATCCACAAGGGCCATGATGAGGGTTCGAACCTACGTCTGAGTGGTTCCTAGACACACCTTAACACTTTGACGTAGCCGGGTCGTAAATTTACGACGTGTTTTTTCTATTGGTTACGTAGCCGAGTCGTAAATAGCCGCACGATTTAAAAAACATTAGAAAATCCAATTCTTATTCGATCGACTTGGGGTTAGTATGAAAATGTTTGCCATTAAATTTCCGTTTTCTCTAATAGGCACATGGCCTATTTGGGAGAACGGCATTGTATTGTAACTTAGTGGAGAGACTATTGAATTGTTGACACGACGAGGGTAATCGCCCACTTCACACACTCTTGGTGTGGGCCGCGATCATGATTCTACATTTATATGCATATGTCTGTGTAGGGAATTTTATTGCGAGTTCAGTGATATAAAATTTAACGCTGTAGGACTAATGTGGAGCTGACAACAAACAAAAGAGTATGAACATTTTGTTGCTGTTTGGGCTTCACGGCGAGTGATCTACGTCTTTATTTATTTCGTGGTGGGATAGCTAATGCTTAGGTGATATTTTATACATATGATCTTGTAGAGAATTTTATTGCCAACACATTGATACCAAAATGAAATACGTAGCTCGAGAATTGGTGTCAGGAGAGTGAAAAGATTATACACTTTTTGGTGTTTACGCTTAAGAGTGCAAAATGCCGCGCGCACAATGCGCTATTTTTTTCACGAGTGCCGAGCGCATTAAAGTGTTTGACTGCCACGACATGGTAAAATAATTGCAACTGGGAGTTGAACTGAACTCTCACAGATCCTGCAGCCTCTGAGACACAAACCAGGGTTTGTGATAAACCTGTGATGGGTCAGGTCGACTGATCACAAACCACGTGATCAGTTGACCCATACGCGTATCAACAAAGTTGCTAGTCAAGGCAAAGGTCATAAGTAGTCCATTTTCCGACGAAATTTACATTGTAACTCATAAAATTCGTAAGTAGGAGCAATCGTAATTCAAGGTGCCACTGTACTTTGTCATGCGGCGTTTTGAAACATTTTTGTACTCCACCATGTTACCACCTTCCTTGCCTTTTGAACTAGGATTTTGCAGTAGACCTGTTTATAATTAGTGACATGGCAATAACAAATTTACATCTATTTTAAATAGTGACAGCTCCTTAAGCTAACAGGCAATTGTTTTCTACAGATTCATTGGCTTGTTCTTATGAGGGGATTTACTGGTATTATGGATGGTTGACTGGTATTTTGTAGTTATATAATTTGTCACATGCTGATTGTAATTATATAAATTCAAGTGTTTCAACCACTTGTGCAGGTATTTGCATTGGAAACATAATTCAGAATATTGAATAAAGACAGAATAAAAAGTTTTTGTTCATTATGGACCATGTATGCTTTTAAAGTTTTTAATTCATTACATTTTATTATGTTTCCAGCACAACAATTCCAGTGTTCTCTTTGCTCAAGAAGGTATGCAAATGAAAGATTGCTACGGGACCACGTGCGACACCACATCAATCTCTATAAGTGTGGAGAGTGTGATATGTCGTGCCCCAACAAGTCGGCGCTTGCAGCACATACCCGGTATCGCCATGCTAAAGAAAAACCCTTTAAGTGCACTCAGTGTGGTCGTGGGTAAGAACATGCGACATTCATTTTTCACATTTTAGATTTCAAGTTTATATCATCAACAAATGATCCCATTCAAGAGGCTTAACCAGTAACATCTGACAATCTGTCCTCAGTCTTTGTTCATCCATCCAGTGGTTGACCCCAAAGACGTATTCAAAATTTTAACATGCTGTTCATTCAGAATAGGAATTTTCTCAAATATAAATTAATATTGTACTTGTATATTAGCAAATTGCGCATATTTAGGTATTGATTAGGATAAATTTGGTGTTCAGGTTCTGTTGGCGATTATTTGTATTTGTAGTACGTGGGTGAAGCATTTACTGCATTGTGGTTCAAACAAAATTCATCATCAAAACATTGTTCGAGAAGTGTTCGAATGTCATCAGTTGCAAGTCATTCGTAAATCATTTTTCATTCATAAATGGGGTTTGGTGGGTGCATGGAATCACTTTTGGTCTTTGTTTATGAGGACAGGCTGCATCACAATTACTATGAAGCGAGAGAATGTTTCAAATTCAAAATCCATTGCAGACATACCTCGTTTTAGCACCGGCTGGTGTACAATTTGCTTGTTACTAACGCCGTGTTTGTTTTCAGGTTTATTTCTGGGGGAGCCCCTACGGCTCCCTGGAGTTATCCAGACTGAAATGTATATCATTAGACTTTTGCATCAATCAATGTGAATGGAGATCTAGACACTAACGGGGACCACGAGTCAGAATCTGGCCCCTCTCAGAGAGGCACAAGGAGCAATGGCCGATAGAAATGCACATGTGATTTGAGCATTCTAATCCCCAAAATGAAACTCCCCAAATGAAAACGAGCAAACGAACATGACGTCACACGAGCCGTGCCGCATGTCTGCGCAGTCTCCCCTCCCCAGGAGAAGGGAAGGGGAAAACTACACTGTCCCACCTGCAGCCTTCGTCTCAGTGGCAGTATGAAGTTTCCTGGTGGTCCTTCTGTTTTTTCTGTCTCTTCATCATTGTACTTCACTTTCTGGTCGGGTTGTTTTGTTCTTTCTCTCGTGGCTGTTTCAGGACTGTCACCTTATGCCGAATTCCCTTGCCTCGTTTCGTGCGGCGTTGGGGGAGCCGCTAGAGCTAGCTTTCGGTATTGATGTTACTTCTGCACCGTTTTGCAAGCTGTCTTGGGCGCTGTTTCACCTCCGGCCTGCTCATGCATCGCCTGAGCTGTCCTGGTCTTTGGTCAGAGTATTCTCTTATCTGTCTTCTCTGCAGTTTGTTGTGGCCCCTTCGGTTCAGGATTGTTTTTCCTAAGCTCTTTTCTTGTTTGTGTTGGTCTCTGGGGGTCGAGTTGGGGAATTTCATGAAGACCATCAAAGATAGACCCACTGTGACTTGTGGAAGGGAACCCCAACCCCGTTAGGACGGTACTTACAGGGCACTTGGGGAAGGTGACCCTAAGCACGTGCAGCTCGAGTACCTGTGAATATTACTCCCAGCTCGCACACCACCTAAGAGAAGTACTGAACCCAGGCACTGCACAATAAGAATCTGGAGCGACAATGACCAAGCCTTATCCCATCAGCTGAGGAGCTGAAAGTTGGGTTGCCGGTGCAGGGATCTGGGAAGACCCTCCCCCCTTCCCCCTCCCGGGGGAAGGGGGGGGGAGTTGTGCAGACATGCGGCGTGGTTCGTGTGACTTCATGCTTGTTTGCTCATTTTCAATCGGAGTTCTGTCCACTCATTTGTCTATTTTTGTTGTTTTTAGCCATAATAGGGGTATATTTTGTGACTCTTGCCTTTCTAGGTGCCTGTCCCAGTCGATGGCAGATATAGAATGCTCCAAAATCACATGTGCATTCTATGGACCATTGCTCCCTGTGCCTCTCTGAGGGGGGCCAGGTTCTGGCTTGTGGTCCCTGGCAGGCCTAGAACTCCACCCACATCGACTGATGTCAAAGTTAGTGTTATCCATATCAACCTGGATAGCTCCGGTGAGCCGCAGGGGCTCCCCGCAGAAAAAAAATTAATTCAGGATTTAGTAACCAAGATGCTGATCATTAATATCAAACATTGTGCCTAGAGTAAGTGATAGGGGTGTTATATTGTAGGCATTATGTCGAGTCGGCTGGCATTGTCAGTTGACTATAGCGTGTTGATGCTGTGCTGTGTGGGGCCAATCAGACCAGTTTAGTGGTTTGTCATGATGTACAAAACTGTAGAAAGTTGTGTGTGTTTATATGCATATACTATACACTGTATATACACATACAAATAGTGCATATGCATTGCAGTAACAACAAAAGCACTGTTCAAAGCCTGAGAATATAATATCGTCACTAATATTTTACCTGAATGCATTATTTGTATTTGAGTATGGTGATGTTTCACACATTTTATTATGTAAATTTATCAGGTTCCATAATATATGCATGGAAAATACGGGAGGGCTAGGTCCCAAATTTACACAGTAAAATAACTAAATACGAGAGTGAATGATATTGAAGGAAATGCAGAACGGAAACATTGAAAAACAGAGGTGCCATAGGCACAGAGAATACTGTATGAACATTAGAGGTCTACGGTTGTTGAAAATCTTCCCAGCGAGCATAAGAAATATTGCCAGAACAAAAAGTAGACCTCTTAACCCTTAAACTGCGCATGGCGTATATATACGCCGTGAGTAACATGTCTCACAGTGCACATGGCGTACATATACGCCATAGGGTGCTAGGCCCGATTCAAATATCCCGCGGCTACACGGGGTTCACATTAGCTTCCTCACGGCTCTTGTAAACAGACGCCATTTTTTTTTAAATCGTGGGCAATATTCTCAAGTGTGAGAGGCACAGCACTGTTGGAGCAACCAAAGCTGGTGCACGCAGCATGAGCGTCAGCTTGTGACCACAGCATCGCCGAAAAATGTCAAAATAAATATATAATTGCTATTATTTAGCGATGACAATATTAAAGATGACCCCTGACTGTGATATAAATAACCAGCGTTGTGATAATAGCAGGATTGTTGTAATAATTAGCATTGTGGGAGGAGTGATGCTGAGAGACGGAGGGAGATAGCATCATTTACTGACTGTGTGGCCACCTGTTATTGTCTGCATTCACCATACCAGCTCAGTGGTTCTCTATGGTGAACAAAAATGTAGATACTTATATATAAAGTGTGTATTAGTGTAATAACAGCAAAAGGATTATGCTGGGAGGAGCCATTTGGGTGACGGAGGTGACGTCGTCTGCATGATTTGTCTGGCTGTGTAGAGGGTGGCCACTATGCTCTTTGGGCACTCTACAAGCTTAGGTGTACAGTTACGGTGCATACAACATGTAGATTCTTATATATAATATTTGTATATAGGGTAATAACACTGCAAACAGTATTGTTGGGGGGAGAAAGTTTAGTGTGTGTGACCTTGAATGAGTGAGGGAGCCGCCAGCTGACTGTGTATATAGCGACGACTCCTAGTGCCTGAACTAACTATATCAGCTTAGCTGTACAGTTGTGGTGAACAAAATATATACATACTTATATATAACGTCTGTATATAGTGTAATAACACCAAAAATGGTATTGTTGGGGGAGAAAGTTTAGTGCGTGTGACCTTGAATGAGTGAGGGAGCCACCGTGTGTGTAGCGACGACTCTTAGTGCCTGAACTAACTATATCAGCTTAGTTGTACAGTTGTGGTGAAAAAAAATGTGATTCTTATATATAACCGTTTGTATTTTTGAATAAAACATAAAAAGGATGGTGGGAGGAAAAAGTGGGCGAGTGAGGCTTTGTTTAGGGAGTGGCAGCGAGTGGCTGCTGTGTGTGTGGCGGTCACTCCTCATCGCTCTTCGAGTCTGAATACCAACTTAGTGGTTCGTTATGGTGAACAAAACATTAGATACTTATATATAACCGTGTATAGAGTGTAATAGCAGCAAAACTTTGTTTTCTTGGGGAGCCCCGTCGGCTCCCTGGAGCTATCCAGGCTGAATGGATATGTATAACTTTCTGGCATCAGTCAAAGTGCTAGGAGTCTTGCCTACTGGGGACCACGAGCCAGATCCTGGCCCCCTCATAGAGGCACGAGGGGCAATGGCCTATAGAAAACCCCTTGTGGGTGGGAGGATTCTATGTCTGCCATCGACCGGGACAGGCACCNTATGATTATCATCTGTGGGGTGTGAATTGGTGGCTTACACCTTATGTTTCAATCTATACTCTCGCCCATAGGGTGCTAAATAGGCCATATTTCATCGACCAGAGCCCAACACGATTGAATATTATGTTCATTCCTTTTTACTACTTTATACTGGTTATAATGAGTATGTTATTATGTCTTGATACTTTAATAAACTATTAATATCTCCTTTGAACCTTGAGGTGGCAAGCCAGACACTCTACTAGAAAACCTTACAGTCAAAGAACCAAGATGAATAGGAATGTGCTAGTACGTATTCATGAGGTTCAGGGACACCATCCAGAAATTTGGCAGCAAGACCAGGCAAATCCAGGGTTGTCTTAACAGCATTATGGGCCCCTGGGCATACCAGTGTGCTGGAGCCCCTACGACAACCATTCACAGGAATAAAAAGTAAATGGTCGATAACATTATATATTTATTTTATTGGCCCTTCAACAAAACTGGTGTTAAACATTAGTTGCTGCTCTACTGCATGTTTTTAATCAACATGATATAACATTGGAACAATACACAAGGCTTGAAAAAAAACAATAATACTCAGTAAGCTACACATTAGATGACACAATATGAAATTACAAACTTTTTATTAAAACAAGCATTTGTGGCATTACTTTTCAGAGAATTGCTTTTTTATTGGATTGATGACAATGGTCTTCAGGATGTCATTTTCCATGCACATGAGTGAAAGTCAGTTCAAACGATGCTGCCTCATTGTGTTATGAAGCAGATTTTTTTTATAAGTTTGTCTTGAAAAAGAACGTTCTGTACAGTTGGTCACCACCATGCACATAACCACCGAGTGCAATTTCAACATTCGGGAATACAAGATTTAAAATTGTCCGAAAATATTTTTCTCTACAGTGCAGGGAGTCTCAGTTTTCATCAAGAGGCATGTAGTGCTTGAGATGCTCACATTCATTTAAAAGGTCATCATAATTCAGGTCTTTGTGTTACATATTAGCCAGATGTTTACACTTTATGCATCAGAAGCAATAGTTTACATTGCTTCTGACAGGAAGGAAGAGGAGGAGCAAACTTAGACCAGGTGGAATTGACCTTCTCCATAACCAGATTCCTAAACACCAGAGGGGCTAACTCCAGGAAATCCAAACCACAAAAGTGGAAAAAACAAGCTCACAAAGTGGCAGCTACTTGAAAATCCTCCTGTCCCAAGGTACGTTATGATAAGATGACCCAGTTTGCAGAAATTTCAGAGCTCTCTGGGATGAAGGATTTATCAACCTCAAAAGGCAGCATAGCAGAAACATACAGAATGATTGTCGACAAGCAGCATTGCCAACAAGCACATTTCAAACTTGTATGTTCTGAGAGAGGGCTCTATAAATCAGTCTGTGATGGGCCACACCACCACTCACAGGAGATTTACCAGAGTCTGAAGTAGCTAACCAGTAGTACACCCAGGCATTAGGGATGTCTGCCAGAAGAACTAGCACCAAACACAGCCTAGGTGCAAAAGTTGAAGTCACCAAAAGAGTGTGTGTTTGGCACAGGGTTTTTGAGGTTTTCTAGGTAGTATTCTACCTTCGACATCTTCAGCAGGGTCTCCTTCCAGAAAGCTAATGCGGCTTCCTCGCAGAACGCGGAACTGTTGACATGATATTTGCTGCACGCCAGCCCCAAGAAAAATGCCAAGAACTACATAGCGACCTCTTTGCAACCTTTGTCAAAAAGATCAAGACCTTCAATACCGTCAGCAGAGATGGCTTGTGGAAGATAATGGAGAAGTTTGGCTGTCCCGGCAGGTTCACCATGATTGTCTGGTAGTTCCATGGTAGCATGATGACGAAAGTACTGGATAACGGTGTGAAGCAGGGCTGCGTTCCTGCCTCAAAACTCTTCAGTTTGGTATTCTTGGTCATTCATACTGATGCTTTATGATTGTCAGGATAGAATATCCATCAGATATAGGACTGACTGTGGGTTGTTTAACAAAGGTGAAGGAAACTGTCATAAGAGACTTTCTGTTTGCTGATTGTGCCCTCAATGCAAGCACAGAGCAAATGATGCAGTCCGAAATTGACTGCTTCTAACAAGCTTGCAACAACTTCGGCTTCATCATCAGCACCAGAAAAGACCGAACTTATGTACCATCTCACACCCAGAATACCCTACCAGGAACTACACTTCATGGTCAAGGGGCAGAACCTACAGATAGTCGATAACTTAACCTATCTTAGCACCATTCTCTTGAGCAGTGAACATAGATGCAGTAGTCAACAACAGGATTGCCAAGGCCAGCACTGCCTTTGGAAGATTCCGTGAGAATGTCTGGGCGCGGAGGGGCCACACTCTTGCCATCAAACTGATGGTCTACAGTGCAGTGGTACTTGCCATTTTTCTCTATGCCAGCAAGACCTGGACTGTCAACAGTACACACATTCCAAACAGCTCAATCACTTTCACTTGAGCTATCTCTGCAGACTCCTCCGCATCAGGTGCCAGGACAAAATCTCAGACACAGAGGTTCTGGAAAGAGCCAATATTCCCAGCATCTATGCCATCCTACAGAAAACTTGGCCAAGATGCACAGGCCATATTGTCGGAATGCCTGACAGCCGATTGCCAATACTACTGCTATATGGAGAATTATGTCAGGGCTTGTGTTCAGTTGGGGGGGCAGAAGAAAAACTATTCAAGATCTGCCTCAAGGTGACCCTCAATAATCTGAACATCAGCCCCAACACTTAGGAGGACTTGCTCAGGACCGTCCAATTTGGTGAAGTAATGTCACCACGGGGGACCAGGCAGCAGAGAATACACGGCCTGCAGAGGCTTGGAGGAAACGTGCTGCATGCAAAACTAAAGCAACCTCCACCTCTATAGCAGCTCCCGTCAACAAATGTCCCATGTGTGGGCGAGCCTTCTGGACTTGGATTGGTCTTGTCAGTCATCTTCTGACACAGCCACCGAACTTCCAAGTGATATTGAAGTCATGGTCATTTTTTACTCCGGAGGATGAACATCATCAACTGGTTTCTTTTTGGCCCATTTGTTTGGTGGCCAGCTGTAACTTAGGGGCGTTCAACTTTATTTTGAAATGAATTGTTGCCGAGTTCTTTGGCTGTTTGTGTTTTGCTTTCTGTGTCCCTTGCAATAGTCTGTATTGCTTTGCTTACTTTATGGTTGTTTTCTCAGTAAGGGAGATAACAATCCCCTGCTCCCTGTGCCTCTGTGAGGGAGGTGCGGGGCGGGGGACTGGTTCTGGCTATGGTATCCAATAGGCCATTCAGAATTTTTAACGCTGATCTAAGTTTGATGTGACTCAGTAGTGGGGAGCTACCTCAGTGTGCTAGCTTTAGGGAGCCATCAAACCCATCTAGGTAGAGGCATTTCATTACATTCAGTGCTGGTTGTATGGTTCAGCTAATATTTTCTGTTAATGAAATTAAGTATATGCTAGTACAGTAAATCAATTACTGTACTGGTAGGTTGAAGTTTGTTTCCATTGTGCAGCCACATGCCCACCAGCTTGCAAGTACAGTACTCTAGTGGTTCACAAATATTATGACAAATTGAGGTGATAATTAAACAAAAATTTGAAATTAATTGTATACCTTTCTATCTGTTAAGGAATTTATTTTCATTTATTTGGTTATAATTCATTCCATCCCTTCCTCTACATGGCAAGCAGTTTCTTGCTGGGTTCCTAGTTCCTGTGGGTATTGTACAAAGTATTGAGCAACAATAGGTGATCTTTCTACATTGTAAATGATTGGCACTGAGAAAATTTTGAAAAAAATCATTTTCTCTTATTGTTAGGTATACATGTGTATTAAACTTATGTAATATTTTTTCAGTGCATTTTGGATTCTAGTGGTCGTAACATGGTACCCGAGATTCCGGAGCCATTTCAGTGCATGTGGGAGGATTGCGTATTAAGATTTGTCTCGGCACAAGATTTCTATTGGCATGTTCTAGGCCATGTTCGATGTACGGATCCTACTACCAATGAGAAGGCATTTGTGTGTAGCTGGGAAGGTGAGAAACTGTGGTTTAGCATGATATTGTATCTGCTCTGAATGTACGCTACAGTATTTAGAATTTTTTAGTATTAATGCTTGTGCAGGAGAAGCAGGAATATGTGAAAGGTCAAAGAATGAGAAAAAAAAAAGGACATGATAAACAGGAAAGTAAAGGAACAATAACAAGAGAACCATTATCAAAAGAAATACAGTAAGTAAAGAGGCTGTGATGGCGTTTTTAACGTAATATTTTATATCGGTGATTAAGAAATTTTAAAATAGTATTTTCTGAGGAATAATGTTACTTCAAATTTTCGAAATAGTCTTAAGCATGCTTCTCGCTGGGTTTGAGGCAGTAGTAAAGGTATGTGGCATGGGGGTCGTTAGAATTTTCCTGTTCTATGTGTGACGAGATAATTTATTTAGAATTTTTGTTGCAGGGTGTACGGCAACCTTTCGCCATAAAATACGACTTGGTGATCATACTCGCAGTCACACCCAGGAGAAAATTGTAGGCTGCCCTAATTGTGGTGGGATTATGCTTCCAACACCAAATTCTTTGATCATTGCATTCGCCAACTGCCACTTAATTGTAAGTTGGCTTAACTGTTTAACAGTACTGTAGTGTAACTCTGGAACAGTGCTCAAAATATTCCATGTTAATTGTTGATTGATATATAATTGAGTAAATTTTGAGTAAGTAGCAATATTTAAAATATGATTCTTTTAACCCTTTAACTGTGCAACACACATATGATGTGTGCAGTGACTTGCAGTAACTTGCGCTCCACATCATATGATGTATTGGAGTACTACGCAAGATTTAAACGGCCCGCGGATACCGGGGTTCACCACACCTTCATCAGGGCTCTGTAAACAGACACCATTTAAAAAAAAAATTGTGGGCCAATTCCCGGGTGTGAGGGGCCTCGGTATTGAGTGTGCTACCAAGCCTGATGCACGCAGCATGAGCTCACAACATTGCTGTTCAGCTTGTGACCACAGCATCGCCTAAAAATGCCATAATATACATGTTCATGCTATTATTAGCAATGATATTATTACAGAAGACCTTTGACTGTGATAAAAATGACCAGGATTCTGATAATAGCAGGATTGTTGTGATAATTAGCGCTGTAGTGGGAGGAGTAATCTTGGTGGGGAAGGACGTAGCATTGTCTGCCGACTCTGTGTGACCACCTTTTACTATCTGGACTCACTATACCAGTTTAGTTGTTTGCTATGGTAAACAAAACATGCAGATACTTAAATATAATGCCTATATATAAAAGCAAAAAACAGTATGATGGAGGAGAATGGTGGCAAGTCAGGTGAGGTGAGGAGGGAGGGAGGGAGGGAGTGGCAGCCAGTGGCGGACTGCCACTCAGCATACCAACTTAGTGGTTCATTATGGTAAACACGAATGTAGATACTTATATCTACTGCTCCCCTCTCTGGGAAGCTGCTTCCCAGAGGGAAGAGGGCTGCTTCCCTCTCTGCGTGAGGGAAGCAGCCGCCACCTGACTGTGTGTAGCGACGTCTCTTAGTGCCTGAACTAACTATATCAACTTAGTTTTACAGTTGTGGTGAACAAAACATGCAGATACTTATATATAACGTCTGTATATAATGAATAAAAGCAAAAACAGTATTGTAGGAGAAGAATGTGGGTGAGTCAGGTGAGTTGAGGGAGGGAGGAAGTAGCAACCAGTGGCGGGCTGCCACTGCCACTGAGCATGCCAACTTAGTGGTTCGTTATGGCGAACACGAATGTAGATACTTATATATAACGTCTGTATATAGTGAATAAAAGCAAAAACAGTATGGTGGGAGGAGAATGTGGGCGAGTGAGGTGTTGAGGGAGTGAGTGGCAGCGAGTGGCTGGCTGGTGTGCAGCAGTCACTCCTCGTTGCTTTTTGACTCATAATAGCAACTTAGTGGTTCATTATGGTGAACAAACATGCAGATACTTGTATATAACCTGTGTATATAGTGTAATAACCAACAAAGTATTTGTTCACTGCTTGATGAACATAATAATTGAATCAACAATATGCACACCATATTTTTGAGTACAGCGATGATTCACTCATTTTATTATATAAATATATCAAACTACACACTATTGAATAATATTACAGCAAAAAAAAACTACGAAAAATCAGAGACATTGAAATAATTAGGTAATTATCTCTTTTGTGGCAACTCCGGCCTGACAGCTGGCGAGCAACAGACCATCTGGGACGCACGTTGAGTCAGCGCCTGTTTTTTGCCAGACTTCCCACCCTATAGTGGGCAATATATGCCACTTACGATTTTTAATTATTTTTTCCCATGATCAGAGACCACAAATTGACAGGTTTAGAAGAAATTTTTTTTAAGCGCTTGTGGGTGACATGCTAAATAGCCCGGAGCCACACAAGGGTTAACCAACCCTTCCTCCTGTTTAGATAGTATGTATTATGACGATCGTCAATAGTCACGCATTCGTATGTACTTAACCTTTAGATAGTAGTACACTTTAGGTTAGATTAGTTTAGTTTAGTTTGTCTTTACAACACAAGTAAAAATAGTTTTCCAGTTTGTCCAACTCAATAGTGCCGATTTCTACTTTTTATCCCTTAAGCTGCTAAGGGGTCCTGAGGAGATTTACACCCGTGCACAAGAAAAAAAAATCCCCCCAAATTATTTCATCTTCTAAAAATGTTAATTTGTGTTCCCTGAGCACGGGAAAAATAAAAAATCGTAGGTGACATATTTGGGCGCAATAGACCGAGGAAGTCTGGCAAAAGTGGGCGTTGACAGAGCGGCTGTCAGAGCCGGTCAGCGTCCCCCAAGCTGACAGGTTAGAGTTGCCACAAAGATACTATCACTTAATTATTTCTTGAGGTTATCTTGAAATGATTTTGGGGCTTTTTTAGTGTCCCTGCGGCCCGGTCCTAGACCAGGCCTCCACCCCCAGGAAGCAGCCCATGACAGCTGACTAACACCCAGGTACCTATTTTACTGCTAGGTAACAGGGGCATAGGGTGAAAGAAACTCTGCCCATTGTTTCTCGCCGGCGCCTGGGATCGAACCCAGGACCACAGGATCACAAGTCCAGCGTGCTGTCCACTCGGCCGACCGGCTCCCTTTCCAGACATTTCAATGTGTCTGATTAATTTTTTCTTATTTTTTTTTGCAGTGATACTGTATTATTCAATAGTGTGTATTGTGATATATTTATTAATAAAGGGTGAATAATCGCTATTGTGACGGTAACGTGTTGGAAATGGTGGTCGGCAGTCTTCCAAATGGCAGATGTCAATGCTGGGTCACATATATGTAAGTTATAAAAAAAAAGAGAAAAAAAAGAATGACCGCTGTCTGATACTCTGTGGTAAGGTAAGGTAGGATACACGAAAACACAAAAGATAAAAATGTCATTTAATAAATGTAGAAAAAACAAAGTAAAATAAAGACAAGTTCTTGGCTGAATAATGCGACTGTATAACAAATGAACAAGAAATAACATAAAAGTAATTACGTTAATCGGAGGGCAATATTGAACACAAGGGAATATATAATAAACAATATATAATAATGGTGCTGGGAATATATGCGCTAGCTACAAGCCTCTACTTGATCACACGAGGTGAATCAAATAGGTGTTCATAGCATGAGAGCACTAGATATTCTGACTGGTAGGCTGCCAGTTGACTCCAACATTGCCTGGGCTAGCAACGTGGTTGGAGGAGGACTGAAGGTGGTGTGTTCTCGAACGGCCAATGAGAATGCAGGACGGCCGCAAGTCGGTAGTTTGGCTGGGAGTAGCAGTTGGCGGGTCGACCAGGTGTGCAGGAGTGAGGGGAGGGGGAGTTGCAGGTGCGTGGCTGGTCTTGATATATACGTTTAAGCCACTGAAAACGTATCTTGAATATTGTGTTGAACGTGATGCTAGCAGAAAGAGCAGGCTAAATCTCTGGGAAGGATTATCGTCACACTATACTCAAAGTATGGTGTGCATATTAGTGATTCAATTATTATGTTCATAAAACAATAAACAAATAGTTTTGCTGTTATTACACTCTATACACAGGTTATATATAAGTATCTGCATGTTTTGTTCACTATAACGAACCACTAAGTTGGTATTGAGTCGAAAAGCAACGAGGAGTGACTGCCACACACCAGCCAGCCACTCGTTGCCACTCCCTCAACAACGCCTCACTCGCCCACTTTCTCCTCCCACCATCCTGTTTTTATATTTATTCACAATATACAGACGTTGTATATAAGCATCTACATGTTTTGTTCACTACAACTGTACAACTAAGCTGATATAGTTGGTTCAGGTACTAAGAGTCGTCGCTACATGAAGTCGGCTGGTGGCTTCCTCACTCATTCAAGGTCCACACACTAAACTTTCTCCCGAACAATACCATTTGTGGTGTTATTACTGTACTCTAATACATACGTTATACACATAGTATATGTTTTGTTCACCACAACTGTACAACTAAGCTGATATAGTTAGTTCAGGCACTAAGAGACGTCGCTACACACAGTCAGCTGGCGGCTCCCTCACTCATTCAAGGTCACACACACTAAATTTTCTCCCCCAACAATACTGTTTGCAGTCTTATTACACTATATACACATATTATATATACAAGTATCTACATGTTGTATGCAACGTAACTGTACACCTAAGCTTGTAGAGTGCCCAAAGAGCATAGTGCCACCCTCTACACAGCCAGACATCTCATGCAGACGACGTCACCTCCATCACCCAAAGGGCTCCTCCCTTGCTGTTATTACACTAATACACACATTATACATATATAAGTATCTACATTTGTGTTCACCATAGAGAACCACTGAGCTGGTATGGTGAATGCAGACAATAACAGGTGGCCACACAGTCAGTAAAGATGCAATCTCCCTCCGTCCCTCGGCATCACTCCTCCCACAGCGCTAATTATTACAACAGTCCTACTATTATCACAATCCTAGTCATTTTATCACAGTCAGGGGTCATCTGTAATATTGTCATAGCTAAATATTAGCAGTTATATATTATTGACATTTTTCGGCTATGCTGTGGTCACAAGCTGAACAGCAATGCTGTTCGCTCATGTTGCGTGCACCAGCTTTGGTTGCTCCAACAGTACTGTGGCTCTCACACCTGAGAATATTGCCCACGATTTAAAAAAAAAAGGCATCTGTTTACAAGATCCCTAAGGAACTAATGTGAACCCTGTGTAGCCGCGTGTCATTTGAATAGTGCCTGGCACCCTATGGCGTATATATACGCCATGTGCACCGTGGGACATGGTACTCATAGCGTATATATACGCCATGGACAGTTTAAGGGTTAATTTCGTTGTACGTCGGTATATATATATACACTATGGTCCTCATCATTACTATAAGTACTACCAAACAGGAGGATAGCTGCTTTTAACAGATGAAAATGCATGGTTTGCACCTTTGGTATAAGAGGACTTAGAGCTTCAGACAAATTAGTGTTGGAGGTAGTGAAGAAGATTAGTGCTCACCCAGTTGTCTATGGGGAGCAGCACCTACCTTCAAGAGTCGTCGTACCTCATAGCAATAGTACATGGTCTATTTATCCCTCTGGCCTCGCGACTGAGTGGACAGCATTCGGTTTTGTAGTCCTAAGGTTCTGGTTCGATACCCGGTGGAGGCGGAAACAAATGGGCAGACAGAGAAATCACAATAGCGTGATGCATCAAATGAACAAATCCACAAGGGCCATGATGAGGGTTCGAACCTACGTCTGAGTGGTTCCCAGACACACCTTAACACTTTGACGTAGCCGGGTCGTAAATTTACGACGTGTTTTTTCTATTGGTACGTAGCCGAGTCGTAAATAGCCGCACGATTTAAAACATTAGAAATCCAATTCTTATTCGATCGACTTGGGGTTAGTATGAAATGTTTGCCATTAAATTAACGTTTTCTCTAATAGGCACATGGCCTATTTGGAGAACGGCATTGTATTTGTAACTTAGTGGAAGCCTATTGAATTGTTGACACAACAGGGTAATTGCCCACTTCACACACTCTTGGTGTGGGCCGCGATCATGATTCTACTTTATATGCATATGTCTGTGAGGTAATTTTATTGAGAGTTCGTGATATAAAATTTAACACTGTATACTATGTGGGAGCTGACAACAACAAAAGAGTATGAACATTTGTTGCTGTTTGGGCGTCACGGGAGTGGTCTACGTCTTTATTTATTTCGTGTGGATAGCTAATGCTTAGGTGATATTTTATACATATGATCTTGTAGAGATTTTTATTGCCACACATTGATACCAAAATGACATACGTAGCTCGAGAATTGGTGTCAGAGAGTGAAAAGATTATAACCTTTTTGTGTTTACGCTGAAGAGTGCAAAATGCCGCGCGCACAATGCGCTATTTTTTTCACGAGTGCGAGCGCGTTAAAGTGTTTGACTGCCACGACGTGGTAAAATAATTGCAACTGGGAGTTCAACTGAACTCTCACAGATCCTGCAGCCTCTGAGACACAACCAGGGTATGTGATAAACCTGTGATGGGTCAGGTCGCCTGATCACAAACCACGTGATCAGTTGACCCATACGCGTATCAACAAAGTTGCTAGTCAAGGCAA
>WNGS01163002.1:14588739-14607590 GCA_020271785.1 Procambarus virginalis | reverse complement strand
AGTACCACAAACAGCCCGAGAAAGAATAATGTAATAATTCCGGGCTCTTGCACTCCTTGAAGACAGCCACCACACTAAGCAGTGCTGAAAATCACTGGAGTCAGAGCACTTGACCTCTGCCTCTAGCATCATCCTGAGAATTGAAGGGTGGATAGCTGGCATGTGGGTTCTGGGGCTCCCCCTTCCCCCCTGCACGGAGAGGGAGAGCTATGCAAACAGCGGTGCAGCGACATGTTGACGTCATGATCGGTACTACTTCGTTTTGGCTATTTATGGAATTCTAAATCCATTTTGTTCCGCTTTTGGTAAACAATAGTTTCACCAAGATAGGGGGTTTGTTTTGTACATGCTTACCTTCTCGGGTGCCATTGACCACGGATCTAGTGCAGACATAGAATGCGTCCAACCACCACGGGGGTTTCTACTAGGTCGATTCGCTGCCCTATGCCGCTCTTCTGAGGGGGGCCAGCGTTCTGGCTTGTGTCCCCAGCTCAGCAGCCCAAAAAGGTAGAGTGCCCCAAACACCCCTATTCTGGATAAAAATATTGCTACTCGAAAGCCGAACATAGCGACAGAATTCCCCAAATGAAAACGAGCATCACGTCACCACAGCTCACTGCCGCTGTCTGCAAATAGGAGGGGGAAGGGGAAGCACCAGACCCCTTGTGCCAGCTATCAAACCCCTAGTTCTGAGACTGGATGTCAAAACCCCCGAAAAAAATGCAGACTGGGAGGGAGGGGAGGGAGGGAGGGTTGCCAGATAGCCTCTGGTTCTCACCCAAAAATGCAGTTTCATTACAGCACTGCTAGGTTTTATAGGAGGGAGCCCTCTTCGGCTCCCCGAGCTACTTACCCTGTACAACTGCTCAGGGGGTCCTGGGGACATTTACACCCTGTGCGCAAGAAAAAAAAAAAAAATTCAAAAATTTTTTTTCGTCTTCTAAACATGTTAATTTGTGCCCCTGAGCACGGGAAAAAATAGCAAAAAAAAATCGTAGTGACATATATATTGGGCGCAATTGACCGAGGAAGTCTGGCAAAAATAGTGGGCGTTGACAGAGCGGCCCCTCTCGCCAGGCGCCGGTCAGCGTCACCGCCGCGCTGCAAGATGGGAGTTGCCCAAAAGATATTATTACCTAATTGTGTTCAATGTCTCCGATTGATTGTTCTTAGTTTTTTTGCAGTAAATTTATTCAATAGTGTGATTGTAACTATATTTATATATATAAGTGGTGAATAATCGCTATACGCAAACGTATGGTGTGCATATCAGTAATTCTATTATTATGTTCATAAAACAATAAACAAATAGTTTCTGCTGACTATTACACTCTATACACAGGTTATATATAATATCATGCATATTTTGGTCACCATAACGACCACTAAGTTGGTATTGCAGAGTCGAAAAGCAACAAGAGTTACCGCCACCACACCAGCCAGCCCTCGCTACCACTCCTCTCTCAACACACGCACTAAACTTTCCTCCTCCAACAATACCATTTGTGGTGATATTACACTATATACAGACGTTATATATAATTATGTATATTTGTTCACCACAACTGTACCGCTATGCTGATATAGTTAGTCAGGCACTAAGAGTCGTCAGTATACACAGCTGGCGGCTGAGCGGCTCCCTCCCTCATTCACGGTCACACGCACTAACCTTTCTCCCCAACAATGCTGTTTGTGGTGTTAATACCCTATATACACATATTATATATAATAGCGACATGTTTTATGCACTGTAACTGTACACCTAAGCTTGTAGTGCGCCCCAAAGAGCATAGTGGCCAACCTTACACAGCATGACAAGTCATGCGATCGCGTCACCCCTCTCCACGCCCCAAATGGCTCCCTCCCAGCATAATCCTTTTGCTGTTATTACACGAACTACACACATTATATACAGTATCTAATTTGTGTTCACCATAGAGAACAACTGAGCTCGGTATGGTGAATGTAAAAGCAGTAACTGTTGGCCACACAGTCAGTAAACGATGCTGTCATCCTCTCATCCTCTCAGCATCACTCCCCTCCCCACAGCGCTTATTATTACAACAATCCTGCAATTATCAGAATCTTGGTAATTTTTATCACAGTCCGGGGTCATCTGTAATATTGTCATCACTAATAATACATTTATACATATTTATTTTGACATTTTTCGTGGATCGTGTGGTCACAAGCTGAACAGCAATGGCTGATCGCCTCATGCTTCCGCTGTGCGCCCTCCTTGGTTGCTCCAACAGACTGTTGCCTCTCCCTCACCTGAGAATATTGCCTCCACGATTTTTTTTTTTTTAAATGGCGTCTGTTTACAAAGAGCCCGGATGAAGCTACCGTGAACCCCGTGTAGCCGCGGGCAATTTGAATCGGGAATGGCACCCTATGGCGTATACATATGCCATGCGCACCGTGGGACATTTTACTCAGGGCGTATATATACGCCATGCGCAGTTTAAGGGTAAACAAAGATAGCCAGAGAGGGACGTACCCGGGCAGGCAGTCGCCACCTCGCTCCGCAACTCGACGTCCGAGACAACAGGTTGCAACTGCCGACCCAATGCGACACATGCAAAACTAGGGCCAGGAACATTGATAGGTAATGAGTGGCAAGGACACTGTTTCGACCCTCCAAAACCCTGTGCCAGAATGTCAGCCCAAGACATAACCAACGACAACAGCCAAAGCAGCAACTTACGAACATCTTGGGAACAAGGATATACCGCAGCTGGTTGGACCAAATAATCTTTTGGGATTGACCGGGGAGACCCAAATCTTGAACAGGGAAGAAGGGAAACCGGTCACACACAAAACGCATCCCCAGCCACCGAGGCCGTAGCACGCAGGCCACGGTGAAGAGCGCACGACGAACAACACTTTATGCCACTACCTAGCCGAACCAACCAATCAAGCATCAACACCCAAGGATCCCTCCGGAAAGCAGCCGTCTCATTCTTCACCAAAAAAAGAAGGAGAACGGCTGCAAACGATACAAACCTACCACCAGGATCAATGAGCAGAAAACCTCTGTGCAGGAGGAGAGCATGAACTCCTCATCCGATACCCAGAGGCTAATGCCAACTGGAAAACAGAGCCTTCACCAAACAATCCAGAACCAGAGGAGCAACAACAAAACCGAGGAGAAGAAGAGAAAAGAGAGCATCCGGTCCAACGCCAGGACGGGTCATGCGGCACATGAGCTGGCTGGAGGTGAAACAATGCATGAGACAGCTTGAGGAACGGAGCAGAAGTGACATCCAACCCGAACGCAAGCTGAAGTGGCTCCGCCAGCACCCGCATGATCACAATCGACAGTATTTGTGCATAGTTGAACGTCCTAACCCCGCAAGATAGGAAGGACAAGACAACCCAATTCAAAACAGAAGAAAACCTATGGAGGGACTAGAAATAATGAAAAGACCGCCAGAACTTCATTCTGCCGCCGAGTTGAAGCATGCGGTGCTTTGTCCCACCATCAACGAAGCCAAATGCTCACCATACAAGTGGTCGATAGACCCACATCAGAAAGACCAGACACGAAGCACCTGAGGAGAAGATGGAACCAGCTATGTAACGGACTGGCCCGATCTGCTGAAAAGAGGCAAGCCGCGAGAAAACCCTGGGGTTCGGACACCAACGCAAGCATGCCTGAAACCAGGTTGGGAGCAAACCAGCAGAACCGTCGGGGGGGGGGCGGTGAGAGATGTACAGATAACCCCACCTCAGCCAGTACTGGCGGAAGGCATCAACCCAGACGGCCTCGCAGTCTAGGGGAAAGGCGCAACATATATCAGGAGCATCTCCCAATTCTCCAACCACATCTCTCACCATCAACCGATGAATAGGTCCACCTCTGGGAGCCCGTATATTCAGCAGAGCCAAACTGAACAAGTCGGCATCGACCGTCCATACCATGGACAGGGGAATGAACTGCGATAGGCTGTCTGCTAGGATGTTGGACACCCCCCGAACATGACCGGCCAAGAGAGCCAAATCAAGAACTCGGCAAACGAGTTACCTGAAGTGACCATCCCCAAGAGCCAAGGACTGTATTGCACGTCTTGTTTGGACGGCACTCAACTTTGCCCCGCAGGTAAACCTGAAGCACTGTAAGGTCTCTACTCAAGCGTGCGGGACCCACGATGTATGCCACGCCCCCAACGAAAAGATGGGACAGTCTGCCAAAACAGGCAGACTCCGGAACCTCGTAATGCACCCAGTACTGAAAGGACGACCAAACTCAAAAGAGGCATAATCCATTATCGAGGCGTAATCCGGATCTCACAGGAGGTAAGCCGCAATGGCAGCCCGCACCTCAGCTGGAGGCAAGGGATTGGGAGGTCAAAAACCTCCAGAAGAAGGGACCCTCGAAAGTACCCAAGGGAACCTGGAACCAAACCCAGGGAGAGGTTGATGCTATACATCAAATTCATACAAGGAGGTGAGAGTAATAAAACCCCACTCTTTGAAATAGTAAGCCTCGCTCAGAGGGTACTAAAACCCAAGTGGGGTCAAATGGGGCCCAAGCCCCCTAAGTCAACCCCCTTTACTGCCCCGGGAACCTCCACACCAGGACTTGGGGCCCGAAGTGTCCTCCAACCCCTTTGCCCTTCCTCAAAAGAAAAGACAGAGGCTGCTGGAAAAGCTGGCAACAAAGGGGGAAGGGGCCCACTCGGTTAGATCCAGAGACCAGCAGCTGGAGGAACAAGCTCGAATGCCGTCCATCGTCCCATCAGAAGGGGCATCCCCCAAAACTGACAGTCTCAACACCAACTAAACCCAGCCCTGCCAAACTCTGAAGCCCTCAGATGCTTCGGAGCCGTAAACAGGGGAGTAGAACAGTACAAACAACAACAGGAACAACGGACTTGGGGGCGTTAGTCACCTCGCCTTTGGTTTTGTCCGCGCCCCCCTTGTCCTTTCCCTGTCTGTTGTTTGTCCTGTTCTACATCCCCGTTTACGGCTCCGAAGCATCTGAGGGCTTCAGAGTTGGGCAGTGGCTCTGGTTATTGGTATGAGACTTGCAGTTTCGGGGGGATGCCCCTTCTGTGGGCGATGGAGGCATTCGAGCTTGTTCCTCCAGCTGCTGCGGTCTGGATCTAACCAGTGGGCCCCTTCCCCCTTTGTATTCCAGCTTTTCCAGCAGCCTCTGTCTTTTCTTTTGAGGCAAAGAGTTTGGAGGGACACTTCGGCCCAAGTCCTGGTGTGGAGGTTCCCGGGCAGTAAGGGAAGAGCTGACTTAGGGGGCTTGGCCCCGTTTGACCCCACTTGGGTTTTAGTACCCTCTGAGCGAGGCTGTTGCTTTGCAAGGGATGGGGTTTTCTTATCTCCCCTCCTTGTATGAATTTGATATAGCATCAACCTCTCCTGGGTTTGGTTCCAGGTTTCCTTGGGTACTTCGGTCCCTTCTTCTGGAGGTTTTTGACCTCCCACATCCCGCCCTCATGAGGTGCGGGAGGCCATTGCATCTTGCCTCCTGCATGACCCGGATTACGCCTCGATAATGGATTATGCCTCTTTTGAACAGTTTGGTTCGTCCTTCAGTACTGGGTGCATTACGAGGTTCCGAGAGTCACTCCTGTTGGCAGACGGTCCCTATCTTTTCTTGGGGGCATGGCATACATTCTGTTGGTCCCGCACGCTTGAGTAGAGACCTTACAGTGCTTCAGGTTTACCTGCGGGCAAGTTTGAGTGCAGTCCAAACAGAAGTGTCAATACAGTCTTGGCTCTTTGGGGAGTGGTCACTTCGGGTAACTCGTTTGCCGAGTTCGTTGATTTGGCTCTCTTGGCCGGTCATGTTCGGGGGGTGTCCAAGCTGGTGACGGCCTGTCACAGGTTCATTTCCTGTCCTGGAATGGACGGTCGATGCCGTACTTGTTCAGTTGGCTCTGCTGAATATACGTGCTCCAGAGGTGGACCTCTTTGCATCGGTGAGGTTGAGAGATGTGGTTGGAGAATTGGGAGATGCTCCTGATATATGTTGCGCCTTTCCCCTGACTGCGAGGCCGTCTGGGTGATGCCTTCCGGCAGTACTGGCTGAGGTGGGTGGTTATCTGTATCTACTCTCCCCCCCCCCCCCCCGGTTCTGCTGTTCTCCCAACCTTGGTTCAGGCACTGCTTGCTTCGGTAGTCCGAACCCCAGGTTTTCTCGCGGCTCTGCCTCTTTCAGCAGATCGGGCCAGTCCGTTACATAGCTGGTTCCATCTTCTCCTCAGGTCTTCGTGTCTGGTCTTTTGATGCTGGGTCTATCACCACTTGTATGGTGAGAATATTTGTGGCTTCGTTGATGGTGGGACAAAGCACCTGCATGCTTCAACTCGGCGGCAGAATGAAGTTCTGGCGGTCTTTTCATTATTTCTAGTCCCTCCATAGGTTTTCTTCTGTTTCAGATAGGGTGTGTTGTCCTTCCTTTCTTGGTTATTTCAGGACCATCAAACTTATGCCAAACATCCTGTCGCCTTGTATCATGCGGTGCTGCCGGAGAGCCACTTCAGCTTGCGTTCGGAGAGTGGATGTTACTACTACTCCGATTCTGCAAGCTGTCTCATGCATTGTTTCCCTACGCCAGGCTCATGTGCTGCCTGATCCCGTCCTGGTCGTTGGACCCGGATGCTCTCTTTTCTCTCTTCTCCTCGGTTTGTTGTTGCTCCTCTGGTTCTGGATTGTTTTGTGAAGCTCTTTTCCAGTTGGCATTAGCTCTCTGGTATACGGATTGAGGCGTTTCATGCTCTCCTCCTACAGAGGGTTTCTGCTCATTTGATCCTGGTGGTAGGTTTTGTTTTGTTTGCAGCCTTCTCCTATCTTTTGGTTGGTAGAAGAATGAGACGGCTGCTTTCCGGAGGGATCCTTGGGGTGTTGATGCTTGTTGGTTCGGCTAGGGGGGTGCTATAAAGGTGTTGTTCAGTTGCGGCTCTTCACCGTTGGCCTGCGTGCTACGGCCTCGGTGGCTGTGGGAGCGTTTTGTGTTGACCCGGTTTCCCTTCTTCCCTGTTCAAAAGATTTGGGTCTCCCAGGTCCATCCAGCAAGATTATTTGGTCCAACCAGCCTCTGCGGTTTATCCTTGTTCCCAAGATCCGTTCGTAAGTTTGCTGCTTTGGGGGGCGTTGTCGTTGGTTATGTCTTGGGCTGACATTCTGGCCACAGGGTTTTTGGAGGTCGAACAGGTCCTGTGCCACTCACTACCTAGTCAATGTTCCTGGCGCTAGTTGGGCATGTGTCGCATTGGGTCGGCAGTTGCAGCCTGTTGTCTCGACTTGAGTTGAGAGCGAGTGCGACTGCCTCCCGCCTCCAGGTAAGTCCCTCTTGTATTATCTTTGGTTAACCCTTAAACTGCACGCACAGCTGTATATATACGCCCTGAGTACAATGTCCCAGGTGCGCATGGCGTAGTATAATACGCCATAGGGTCCATTCCCGATTCAAATGGCCCGCGGCTAAACGGGTTCACGGGTAGCTTCCCTCAGGGCTCTTGGTAACAGACGTCACATTTAAAAAAAAAAACGTGGGGCAATATTCTCATCGTGTGAGAGGCACATACTGTTGGACAACCAAGGCTGGCGCACGCAGTCATAGCGATCAAGCATTGCTGTTCAGCTTGTGACCACAGCATCACCCGAAAAATGTCAAAAAAAATTCTATAACCTGTTATTATTTAGATGATGACAACTATTACAGATGACCCGGACTGTGATATAATACCAGGGTTGTGATAATACAGAGTTGTTGTGATAATTAGCGCTGTGGGAGGAGTGATCTAGACCTGAGGAGACAGCTATCGTTTACTGATGGTGTGGGCCACCTGTTGTACTGTTACATTCACCATACCAGCTCAGTGGTTCTCTATGTGAACACAAATGTAATACCTTGTATATAATGTGTGTATTAGTGTAATAACGCACTAAAGGATTATGCTGGGAGGAGCCATTTGGGTGATGGAGGGGACTGTCGTCTGCATGATTTGTCAGCTGTGTAGAGGGTGCCCACTATGCTCTTTGGGCGGAACACAAGCTTGGTGTATACAGTTACAGGCCTATAAACAGTAAGATATTTATATGATAATAGTGTATAATAGGGTATAACCACTGCAACAGCATGTTGGGGGAGAAAGTTTAGTGGCGTGTGTGACTTGAATGAGTGAGGGGAGCCGCAGCCCGCCAGCTGGTATACTGACGACTCTTAGTGCCTACACTAACTATATCAGCATCGCATGTACAGTTGTGTGGTGAACACAATATATACATACTTATATATAACGCTGTATATATGTAATATACACACAAATGGTATTGTTGGAGGAGAAAAGTTAGTGCGTGTGTGTTGTGAGGAGTGGTAGCGAGGGCTGGCTGGTCTGTGGCGTGTAACCTCTTTGTTGCTTTTTCGACCCTCGCAATACCAACTTAGTGTTCGTTATGGTGACCAAAATATGCAGATACTATATCTAACCTGTGTATAGAGTGTAATAAGCAGCAAAACTATTTCGTTTAGTTTGTTTTATGAACATAATAACTGGAATTACTAATTTAGCACACCATACGTTTGAGATTTAGCCCGATTCATTCACACTGTTATCTTATATAACATATATTACGAATACACACTATTGAGATAAATAGTATCTACTGCAAAAAAAACAAGAAAAAATCATCGGGGGGGAAGGTACATGAAAAAATTAGGTAGTATACACTAATCTTATGGTGGCAACCTCCCATCTGTCACGCGGGTTGGACGCTGACCGGCCCTGGCGACCCGCTCTGTCAACCGCCACTTTTGCCAGACTTGCCTCGGTGCAATTGCGGCCCAAATATTGTCCACCTACGATTATTTTTACTAATCGTTTACCCGTCTCAGGGGACACAAATTAACATGTTTAGAAAGTACGTAAAAAAACTTTTTGAATTGTTTTTTTTTCGTTGCGCACAAGGGAGGTGTAAATGTGGGACCCCTGGCAGTGTAGGGTCTAGTAGCATGGGGAGCGAAGGGGCTCCCTCCAATTAATACGTACCTAGCTTGCCAATTGGCTAATGCAAACAGCCATTTATACTGGTGATGACCACCACAGGCTTTATCTCTGGCAACTCTCCTCCTCTGACTCCCTGCCCTCCCGTCAGCTTCTGCATATTTTTTCTCGGTGTTTTGACTCCAGCTCTCAGAACTAGGGGTTTGATAGCTTGGCACAAGGGTCTGGGGCTTCCCCTTCCCCCTCCCTCATTTGCAGACAGCGGCAGGTGTCGATATGTGTGACGTTGATGCTCGTTTTCATTTGGGGATAATTCTGTCCCACTAGTTCGGCTTTCAGTTAGGCCAATTATTTTTAACCAAATAGGGTGTTTTACGGGCACTGACCTATTTGGGTGCACTGACTGGGGACCCACAAGCCCAGAACCCTGGCCCCACCATCAGAAAAGAAGGCAAGGTGAGCAATGGCCTATTAGAAACCTCCATGTGGTTAGAAGCATTCTGTGTCTCGTCCATGTTACACAGGAGTCAGCGCCCCACGAAAGGATAAACATTCCAAAAACAAACCCCTTATTCTGGTGAAAATATTTGCACCGAAAGCCGAACAAATGGATAGAGGCCCCATAAAACAAAACCAGGAATGCATAAACAACGAACATGTAGGTAATCGATCATACTCATACGTCGCTGGGCAAAACCGCCTGTTTGCAATAGCTCTCCCCTCCCCAGGAGGGGGGAAGGGGTGAAGCCCACAGACCCACACATGCCAGCTTATCCACTCCGATTCAAGTTCTCCAGGCTGATGACTAAGAGGCGGAGGCGTGTGTGCTTGGCTCCAGAGTTTTCAGCACTGCTTAGTGTGGTGGCTGTCTTCCAAGGAGTGCAAGAGCCAGGAATTATTCCTCATTATCTCTTCCTCGGAGCTTGTTGTGTGCCTAGGGTTATCCGTCCCTAGGTGCCCTTGTAAGTACTAGCCCTTGGTGAGCTTGGAGACCCTTCACTTTCCACAAGTCCCTTGGGACCCATGCCTCGTGTGCTATGGACTGTATTACTGACTAGGGCTGTTTTTCGGCCACCCTGGGGGTGCTTAGGGGATTTGTCTGTCTTATGTTTCACCTTAGGGGCTAAGACGGGCCAAGTTTGCACCTGGTTGGATGCATGGGTGCTAGCACAGCTTGTTTCCACGCACTCACACAGCGGCCCGGCTCTGTTCCTTTGGGTCAGCATGTTCGGTCTTGGCGTGGTTTTTTGTTCTTGTTCTCTTTTGTCTTGTGGGGGGGGGGGGGTCTCTCCTTGCTTCCCCTCTTGGCCTGACCTTGCACGGTATCTTGTTCTGGGAGCCTGCAGGGTCAACGTGAGTGTACACATCCCTGGGTATCAGCATTTTAGATGTGTTTGGTAGTTTTGGGCCGCTGGTTTGAGCAGTACCCTGCCCTTGGGATTTACCTGGGCGTGAGTCCCTTTGGTAAATCCTCAGGACCCTGGGAATCCCGGGGCAGTGCATTGCATACAGCTTTCGGCTGTGGTGTCAACCGTAGTGCTAGGGTTGGCTGCACACCCAGAGGATCCCCGAGACTGCCAGCACGTTTTGTCCCACAGTAATCCGGATTTGGGGGTGGGGGGTCCAGCTTCGACGCATTTGCAGTCCATTGCCCCCATTCGTCCTTCCCCTTCCGGGGTCATTCCTGTTCCACCCTACCCCCCTTCACACTCTACTAAATCGCGGCTCCAAACAAAAATCCGAGGATTCGACTGGTTCGTAGTCGGGCGCAGGGGTTCTAGTGGGCTTATGAGACTTGAGGCGGGGAAATCTGGCGGGAGCTCTGCCCTGCGTCGGCTGGGATAGAGGCACTTCGAGTCTGATCTCCCAGCCGAAGCCTCGGGTCTGACCAGTGGGGCACCCCTTCTGATTCGGCTTAACTCGACCTAGCGCCGGCCGTATATATCTAAAACTTGAAACCCATTGCATTGTGCAACAGCACCTTAAGGGCGTGTGAGGTAATTGTGTATTGTTTTTTTTGGAATTAGGCCATATTTAAAGTTTTTTTATTGTATTATCATTGCTCTTGACTGATTTAAGATTAAATGAAAAAGATTGAGTTGGAAACATTTTGACATTAACATTAGCTGAACCAATTTATAAAACAACAACAAATAATATGTCCTTAACAACTAAGGCACCATGAAAATTTTTGGCCTAAAACACAGAGGCACAGTGCCAGGGGGTTAAGGCCAGTGCTCTGCGAGGGGAGTACTACTCGGCCCAAGTCCCAAAACGGGGGACCTGCGAAGCGGGGAGGGGCTGACTTGGGGGCGCCTTGGGCCCCCACTGGACCCGCCTGTTTTTCTTCCGCTTGAAGCAGGGGCTATATTTAATTACAGAAGAAATGGTGCGTTCATCTTTTCCCCCTCTTGCCATTAACCGAACTGCATCGCTGGAGGCTCCCCAGAATTCTTCCCTGTCCTCCGGTATCTGCGGTATTATTTCGTGTCGTTTTTGCCATCCCTAAAAACTAACAGGGTGGATAGCTGGCGTGTGGGGTGTGGTGGACTGGTGTGGTTCGCGTAAGCGAGACAGGGTGGGTGGGCAGGACAAGCGTGTGGCGACGTGATGACGTCATGATCGTCTTGTGCTCGTCTTCGTTAAGGTGGAGCTTCTATCCATTGTTCAGCTTTTAGTAGCCAATATTTTCACTCAGAATAGGGTTTGTCTTTGGGATGCTTAACCTTTCTGGGGTGCCTGCACCCAGGTTGACTTGGCAGACAAGAAATGCCGTCTCCAACCACACGGGGTTGTTACTCTTTTCTTAGGCCCCCTTGCCATTCTTTCTGAGGCGGGGAGCCCAGGGATTTCTAGAGGCTCCAGTGTCCCTGGTAGGCCAAACAGCTCTGAACTCATAGCACATGCCTGATGCCAAGAGTCTGACATTAGCAGATTAGCCTAGGTAAGCTCCAGGCGGCCTCCGTATCTACTCGCCTCAGAACAAGTCGTTACATTAATGTTGGTACATTATAACGAATTAAAATGCTGGTTTGAGTACTGTTTAAGCGCGTTTTTTTCGTTGTGAAATACCTAAGAGCGCAATAAAATTTACTGAAAGTAAGCCAGCCAAGGTACAATTTCAGTGAGAAGTGATGGCCATTGGAGGCGAGAGGAGCGTTTGGAAGAAACTAGGCGGATCGAGTGGAGCTATGTGAGTGCTTGAATGGGGCGGGGGACCCTTGTCAGTTTTTCCTTTTGTGGGGTCCATTCTACGATGGACCTAGTTGGGGTGTATTCGGGTTACCATAGGTCCTAGATAACGCAACTCCCGCCGCAAAATTAGGCAGTACTAATTCCCCAGTGCCCTAGTGTATGCGAAACGAAGAAAAAAACTGATGTAGTGCATAAAATAGTAGTAGCTCTAACGAATAATTTCTAAACTCTCGTAAGGCTAAGTGCTGCTAGAGTTACTGGTAATTCTTGTCCTGCAGCCATGTATACCTTGTCCTCTGCTAAAGCTTATTTCCCAAAGTTCTTTTCTTGATATCACGCCCTAGGCTGACACATAAATAATGCATTATGTTACGAAACGAAAGGTAGTTACAAAACTTATTAAGGAATACTACATTCGAAAACATATATAATGGTAAGCTATCAATATCAGTTTTACCCTCACACGAATCCATAGTTGCAACAACATAGGCCCGCTGGGTATCTCGGTGGCACCACTGTTACGCCTGATGTAGCTGTTATGTAAATTAGGACGAGTTTGATCAGACACTATGTAGATTTCTACTGTAAGTTAGTAACTTCATGTTACAACAAAAACATTGAAATTATACTAAACTCTGTAATGACAACTAAAAATTCATCAAGTACCGAGAAGCTTAAACTTTTACTTACTAAAACAGGCTACCCATAACTCTGCCCGTTAAGTTTAATTTAACCCTAGGCAGCGGTCATTGTCATACGTCGAGTCACAGGGTAATGCAGTCATCTCGTATGATGATGTAAACAATTCATTGTCGGGGTTAATACATCGTATGATCTGCAAGGCAAGGCAGTTCTCGGTCCTAGTGTGAAAATCGAAATGGCATATGCCTTACGCATGACTCCTCGGAAAAATATCTTGCTCTCGCGTTAGTTCACTATAAATTCTGTTACTCGTGAGGTTAAAAAACATGCAAAGCAAAATGTGATTTGGTTATCGTTGTATGACTTACTGCATCTGTGGGCGGTGTGCAAGTGGCTGGCTTACGCTTCATGTTCAAAATCTATACTCCTCGCCCATCATCGCGTCGCGTACTAATGCGCCATAAGTTCATCCGACCCGAGAGCCACACCATTGTATTCAGTATGGTTCATAATCCGTTTAGACTACTTTTTTTTATGTTTTTATGGGTTTTTTTTTTGTTTTTCTTTTATACTGGTTATAATAGGAGTATGTTATTATGTCCTTATACTTTTACTTGTGCCTAGGGTTATCGTCCCTAGGGCCCTGTAAGTACTGCCCTTGGGGCTGGAGCCACCTCCACAAGCTCCTTGGGACCTGCCTCTGCTAGATGTATTACTGATAGGTTTTTCGGCCACCTTTGGGTGCTTGGGGATTTTGTCTTCTTTGTTTACCTTAGGGTAAGAGGCAGTTTGCACCGGTTGGATGCAGGGTGCTGCACAGCTTGTTTTCACCACTCACAGCGGCCGGCTCTGTTCCTTTGGGTACATTGTCGTCTTGCGGGGGTTTTGTTTTTCTTTTTCTTTTTGTCTTGTTGGGGGGGGGGGGGTCTCTTGCTTCCCCTCTTGTGCCTGACCTGTGCACGGTTCTTTTCTGGTGGAGCCCTGCTAGGTCCCCGTGAGTGTACACATCCCTGGGGTTCAGCTTTTAGATAGTTGTTTGGTAATTATGGGGGCTGGTTAGCAGTACCCTGCCTGGGATTACCTGGGCGTGAGTCCCTGTTAGTAAATGCTCAGGACCCTGGGAATCCCTTAGGGGCATTGCATGTACGCTTTCGGCTGTTGCAACGTGCTAGGTTGGTTGCACACCCGGATGCCCCGAGACTGCCCCGTTTTGTCCACAGGAATCCGGATTTGGGGGTGGGGGGTCGCTTCGACGCTGGTTCAGTCCATGCCCCCTCGTCCTTCCCCTTCGGTGGTTCATTCTGTTCCCCCCCCCCCTTCCACCCTGCTTCCGGCTCCAAAGCATCCGAGAGTTTCGAAGTCGGGGCAGGGTTTAGTTGGTCTTGAGTCTTGGGCGGTCTTGGGGGATGCCCCTTCCGGTGTGGCGATGGAGGCCTTCGAGTCTGATCTCCCTGCCGAAGCCTCTGGGTCTGAGCAGTGGGCCCCCTTCTATTCGGCTTACTCGACTGCGCCGGCCTTTTCTTTAACCACTGCATTGTGCAAAGCACCTTAAGGTGCTGTGAGGGTTGTGTGATTGTTTTTTGAATTAGGCCATATTTTAAGTTTTTTTATTGTTTTCATTGCTCTTTGTGATTTGAAATGAAAAAGATTGAGTTTGGAAACATTTTGACATTAACATTAGCTGAACATTTATAAAAACAACAAAAATATGTCCTTAACAACTGCACCATGAAATTTTTGCTAAAAACAGGTGCACAGTGCAGGGGTTAAGGGCCAGTGCTCTGGGGGATGACTCGGCCCCAAGTCCCAAGAAGGGGGATCCTGGAGCTGGGGAGGGGCTGACTTGGGGGGCCTTGGGCCCCACTGGATCCCGCCTGGGTTTTTCTACCCTTGGAGCGGGGCTTATTTTTACAAGGAGTGGGGTTCTCTTTTCCCCCTCTGCATACGACTGCATGCTGGAGGCTCCCCAGCATTCTTCCCTTCCTCCGGTCTGCGGTTTTTCGTGTGTTTTGCCATCCAGCCTAAAAACTAAAGGGTGGATAGCTGGCGTGTGGGGTCTGGGGCTCCCCCTTCGCATTCCGGGGGAAGGGGGAGCTGCGCAGACAACGGCGTGGCGACGTGTGACGTCATGATCGTTTGCTCGTTTCGTTAAGGGGAGTTCTATCCATTTGTTCAGCTTTTAGTAGCAATATTTTCACCAGAATAGGAGTTTGTTTTGGGATGCTTACCTTTCTGGGTGCCTGACCCAGTTGATGGCAGACAGAATGCTTCCAACCACACGGGGGTTTCTTTAGGCCCCCTTGCCTCTTCTGAGGGGGGGCCAGGTTCTGGCTCATGGTCCCTGGTAGGCCCATTGAACTCCATACACATGACTGATGCCAAAGTCTGACATTAGCATATTAGCCTAGTAAGCTCCGGGAGCCTCCGGGTCTCGCCCAGAAAATGTCGTTTCATTACATTCAATGCTGGTTTTATTACATTTAACGCTGTTTTTTTTCTTTTAAATACCTAATTACTGCAATAAAATTTACTTACTAATTTCACCAATTACATATTTGTATAACCATGGGCATTTATCGTATATGCCGGTGTACTAGTCGATCTGGCGCATGGGTGGACCCCTTAAGTTTTGGGGTATAATTCAGGGTTAAGCCTATATTCTCTAGATAACGCAACTCCCGCCAAAATTAGGCAGTACTAATTCCCCCTGCCCTATTGTATGGAAAGAAAAAAACTGCTGTATCTCATAAATATGTAGTAGCTTAACGAATATTTACCTCGTAAGGCTAAGTGTGCTAGAGTTACTGGTAATTCTTTCTGCAGCCATGTATACCTCTTGCCTCTGCTAAACTATTTCCCAAAATTCTTTTCTTGATATCACCCATAGGCTACACAAATAAATATGCATTATGTTCCAGAAACAAAGGTATTACAAAACTTATTACAGAAATACATTACTGAAAATATATAATGGTAATATCAATATCAGTTTTCCCTCACACGAATCCATAGTTCAACAACTAGCCGCTTGGTATTGGTGGCACCACTGTTACGCTGATTAGCTGTTGTAAATGGCGAGTTTGCAGAACTATGTATTCTTCTACTGTAATGTAGTAACTTCATTTACATAAAAAAAACATTGAAATTTATACTAAATTGTAATAAAAATAAAAATTCATAAGACGAAATTAAACTTTTATTACTAAAACATGCTACCATAACTCGTCCGGTAATTTTAATTTAACCCTAGGCAGCGGTCATTGTCATACGTCGAGTCACAGGGTAATGCAGTCATCTCGTATGATGATGTAAACAATTATTGTCTGGGTTTTACACGTATGATGCAAGTAAGGAGTTGGTCTATGTGGATGAAATGGAATTTACCCTGACCCTCGAAAAATATCTTGCTCTCGTTAGTTACTAGTAAATTCTGTTACTCGTGAGTTACTGCAAAATGTGAATTTGGTTATCGTTGTATGATTATCATCTGTGGGGGTGTGCATTGGTGGCTTACGCCTTATGTTTCAATCTATACTCTCGCCCATATGGTGCTAAATAGGCCATATTTCATCGACCAGAGCCCAACACCATTGAATATTATGTTCATATCCTTTTTACTACTTTATACTGGTTATAATGGAGTATGTTATTATGTCCTGATACTTTTAATACACTATTAATATCTCCTTTGAACCTTGAGGTGGCAAGTCAGACACTCTACTAGAAAACCTTACCAGTCAAAGACCCCAAGATGAATAGGAACGTGCTAGTACGTATTCATGAGGTTCAGGGACACCATCCAGAAATTTGGCAGCAAGACCAGGCAAGTCCAGGGTTGTCTTAACAGCATTATGGGCCCCTGGGCATACCAGTGTGCTGGAGCCCCTACAACAACCATTCACAGGAATAAAAAGTATATGGTCGATAACATTAAACATATATTTATTTTATTGGCCCTTCAACAAAACTGGTGTTAAACATTAGTTGCTGCTCTACTGCATGTTTTTAATCAACATGATATAACATGTGAACAATACACAAGGCTTGGAAAAAAACAATAATACTCAGTAAGCTACACAGATTAGATGACACAATATGAAATTACAAACTTTTTATTAAAACAAGCATTTGTGGCATTACTTTTCAGAGAATTGCTTTTTTATTGGATTGATGACAATGGTCATCAGGATGTCATTTTCCATGCACACGAGTGAAAGCCAGTTCAAATGATGCTGCCTCATTGTGTTATGAAGCAGATTTTTTTTACAAGTTTGTCTTGAAAAAGAACGTTCTGTACAGTTGGTCACCACCATGCACATAACCACCGAGTGCAATTTCAACATTCGGGAATACAAGATTTAAAATTGTCCGAAATTATTTTTCTCTACAGTGCAGGGAGTCTGTTTTCATCAAGAGCCATGTAGTGCTTGAGATGCTCACATTCATTTAAAAGGTCATCATAATTCAGGTCTTTGTGTTGCATATTAGCCAGATGTTTGCACTTTTCTTTATGCATCAGAAGCAATAGTTTACATTGCTTCTGACAGGAAGGAAGAGGAGGAGCAAACTTAGACCAGGTGGAATTGACCTTCTCCATAACCAGATTCCTAAACACCAGAGGGGCTAACTCCAGGAAATCCAAACCACAAAAGTGGAAAAAACAAGCTCACAAAGTGGCAGCTACTTGAAAATCCTCCTGCCCCAAGGTACGTTATGATAAGATTGACCCAGTTAGCAGAAATTTCAGAGCTCTCTGGGATGAAGGATTTATCAACCCCAAAAGGCAGCATAGCAGAAACAGACTGAATGATTGTCGACAAGCAGCATAGCCAACAAGCGCATTTCAAACTTGTATATTCTGAGAGAGGGCTCTATAAATCAGTCTGGGATGGGCCACACCACCGCTCACAGGAGATTTACCAGAGTCTGAAGTAGCTAACCAAGTGGGACACCCAGGCACTAGGGATGTCTGCCAGAAGAACTAGCACCAAACACAGCCTAGGTGCATAAGTTGAAGTCATCAAAAGAGAGAATGTTTGGCGCAGGGTTTTTAGGTTTTCTAGGTAGTATTCTACCTTCGACATCTTCAGCAGGGTCTTCTTCCAGAAAGCTAATGCAGCTTCCTCGCAGAACGCGGAACTGTTGACATGATATTTGCTGCACACCAGCCCCAAGAAAAATGCCAGGAACTACATAGCGACCTCTTTGCAACCTTTGTCAAAAAGATCAAGACCTTCAATACCGTCAGCAGAGATGGCTTGTGGAAGATAATGGAGAAGTTTGGCTGTCCCGGCAGGTTCACCACGATTGTCTGGTAGTTCCATGGTAGCATGATGACGAAAGTACTGGATAACGGTGTGAATCAGGGCTGCGTTCCTGCCTCAAAACTCTTCAGTTTGGTATTCTTGGTCATTCATACTGATGCTTTGTGATTGTCAGGATAGAATATCCATCAGATATAGGACTGTCTGTGGGCTGTTTAACAAAGGTGAAGGAAACTGTCATAAGAGACTTTCTGTTCGCTGATTGTGCCCTCAATGCAAGCACAGAGCAAATGATGCAGTCCGAAATTGACTGCTTCTAACAAGCTTGCAACAACTTCGGCTTCATCATCAGCACCAGAAAAGACCGAACTTATGTACCAACCCACACCCAGAATACCCTACCAGGAACTACACTTCATGGTCAAGGGGCAGAACCTACAGGTAGTCGATAACTTAATCTATCTTAGCACCATTCTCTTGAGCAGTGAACATAGATGCAGTAGTCAACAACAGGATTGCCAAGGCCAGCACTGCCTTTGGAAGATTCCATTAGAATGTCTGGGCATGGAGGGGCCACACTCTTGCCATCAAACTGATGGTCTACCGTGCAGTGGTACTTGCCATTTTTCTCTACACCAGCAAGACCTGGACTGTCAACAGTACACACATTCCAAACAGCTCAATCACTTTCACTTGAGCTATCTCTCTTGTAAACCTCTATCATGTCACCCTAACTCTTCGCCTTTCCAGTGAATTGAAATTAAGCTTTGTTAATCTTCATATG
>WNGS01163002.1:14569875-14582647 GCA_020271785.1 Procambarus virginalis | reverse complement strand
ATGGCAAGCAGTTTCTTGCTGGGTTCCTAGTTCCTGTGGGTATTGTACAAAGTATTGAGCAACAATAGGTGATCTTTCTACATTGTAAATGTTGGCACTGAGAAAATTTTGAAAAAATAATTTTCTCTTATTGTTAGGTATACCTGTGTATTAAACTTATGTAATATTTTTCAGTGCATTTTGGATTCTAGTGGTCGTAACATGGTACCCGAGATTCCGGAGCCATTTCAGTGCATGTGGGAGGATTGCGTATTAAGATTTGTCTCGGCACAAGATTTCTATTGGCATGTTCTAGGCCATGTTCGATGTACGGATCCTACTACCAATGAGAAGGCATTTGTGTGTAGCTGGGAAGGTGAGAAACTGTGTTTAGCATGATATTTTATCTGCTCTGAATGTACGCTACAGTATTTAGAATTTTTTAGTATTAATGTTTGTGCAGGAGAAGCAGGAAATGTGAAAAGGTCAAAGAATGAGACAAAAAAAGGACATGATAAACAGGAAAGTAAGGAACGATAACAAGAGAACCATTATCAAAAGAAATACAGTAAGTAAAGAGGCTGTGATGCGTTTTTAACTGTAATATTTTATATCGGTGATTAAGAAATTTTAAAATAGTATTTTCCTGAGGAATAATGTTACTTCAAATTTTAGAAATAGTCTTAAGCATGCTTCTCGCTGGGTTTGAGGCAGTAGTAAAGGTATGTGGCATGGGGGTCTCGTTAGAATTTCCTGTTCTATGTGTGACGAGATAATTTATTTAGAATTTTTGTTGCAGGTGTACGGCAACCTTTCGCCATAAAATACGACTTGGTGATCATACTCGCAGTCACACCAGGAGAAAATTGTAGGCTGCCCTAATTGTGGTGGGATTTATGCTTCCAACACCAAATTCTTTGATCATTGCATTCGCCAACTGCCACTTAATTGTAAGTTGGCTTAACTGTTTAACAGTACTGTAGTGTAACTCTGGAACAGTGCTCAAAATTCCATGTTAATTGTTGATTGATATTATAATTGAGTAAATTTTGAGTAAGTAGCAATATTTAAAATATATTCTTTTAACCCTTTAACTGTGCAACACATCATATGATGTGTGCATGACTTGCAGTAACTTGCGCTCCACATCATATGATGTATTGGAGTACTACGCAGATTTAACAGCCCGCGGATACCACACCTTCATCAGGGCTCTTGTAAACAGACAGCCATTTAAAAAAAAAATTGTGGGCCAAATCCCGGGTGTGAGGGGCCTCGGTATTGAGTGAGCTACCAAGCCTGATGCACGCAGCATGAGCTCACAACATTGCTGTTCAGCTTGTGACCACAGCATCGCCTAAAAATGCCATAATATACATGTTCATGCTATTATTTAGCAATGATATTATTACAGAAGACCTTTGACTGTGATAAAAATGACCGGATTCTGATAATAGCAGGATTGTTGTGATAATTAGCGCTGTAGTGGGAGGAGTAATCTTGGTGGGAAAGGACGTAGCATTGTCTGCCGACTCTGTGTGACCACCTTTTACTATCTGGACTCACTATACCAGTTTAGTTGTTTGCTATGGTAAACAAAACATGCAGATACTTAAATATAATGCCTATATATAAAAGCAAAAACAGTATGATGGGAGGAGAATGGTGGCAAGTCAGGTGAGGTGAGGAGGGAGGGAGGGAGGGAGTGGCAGCCAGTGGCGGACTGCCACTCAGCATACCAACTTAGTGGTTCTTATGGTAAACACGAATGTAGATACTTATATCTACTGCTCCCCTCTCTGGGAAGCTGCTTCCCAGAGGGAAGAGGGCTGCTTCCCTCTCTGCGTGAGGGAAGCAGCCGCCACCTGACTGTGTGTAGCGACGTCTCTTAGTGCCTGAACTAACTATATCAACTTAGTTTTACAGTTGTGGTGAACAAAAACATGCAGATACTTATATATAACGTCTGTATATAATGAATAAAAGAAAAACAGTATTGTAGGAGAAGAATGTGGGTGAGTCAGGTGAGTTGAGGAGGGAGGAAGTAGCAACCAGTGGCGGCTGCCACTGCCACTGAGCATGCCAACTTAGTGGTTCGTTATGGCGAACACGAATGTAGATACTTATATATACGTCTGTATATAGTGAATAAAAGCAAAAACAGTATGGTGGGAGGAGAATGTGGGCGAGTGAGGTGTTGAGGGAGTGAGTGGCAGCGAGTGGCTGGCTGGTGTGCAGCAGTCACTCCTCGTTGCTTTTTGACTCATAATAGCAACTTAGTGGTTCATTATGGTGAACAAAACATGCAGATACTTGTATATAACCTGTGTATATAGTGTAATAACCAACAAAGTATTTGTTCACTGCTTGATGAACATAATAATTGAATCAACAATATGCACACCATATTTTTGAGTACAGCGATGATTCACTCATTTTATTATATAAATATATCAAACTACACCTATTGAATAATATTACAGCAAAAAACAAAAAAATCAGAAAACATTGAAATAATTAGGTATTATCTCTTTTGTGGCAACTCCGGCCTGACAGCTGGCGAGCAACAGACCATCTGGGACGCACGTTGAGTCAGCGCCTGTTTTTTGCCAGACTTCCCCACCCTATAGTGGGCAATATATGCCACTTACGATTTTTTAATTATTTTTTCCCATGATCAGAGACCACAAATTGACAGGTTTAGAAGAAATTTTTTTTAAGCGCTTGTGGGTGACATGCTAAATAGCCCGGAGCCACACAAGGGTTAACCAACCCTTCCTCCTGTTTAGATAGTATGTATTATGACGATCGTCAATAGTCACGCATTCGTATGTACTTAGCCTTTAGATAGTAGTACACTTTAGGTTAGATTAGTTTAGTTTAGTTGTCTTTACAACACAAGTAAAAAATAGTTTTCCAGTTTGTCCAACTCAATAGTGCCGATTTCTACTTTTTATCCCTTAAGCTGCTAAGGGGTCCTGAGGAGATTTACACCCGTGCACAAGAAAAAAAATCCCCCCAAAATTATTTCATCTTCTAAAAATGTTAATTTGTGTTCCCTGAGCACGGGAAATAAAAAATCGTAGGTGACATATTTTGGCGCAATAGACGAGGAAGTCTGGCAAAAAGTGGCGTTGACAGAGCGGCTGTCAGAGCCGGTCAGCGTCCCCCAAGCTGACAGGTTAGAGTTGCCACAAAGATACTATCACTTAATTATTTCTTGAGGTTATCTTGAAATGATTTTGGGGCTTTTTTAGTGTCCCCGCGGCCCGGTCCTAGACCAGGCCTCCACCCCCAGGAAGCAGCCCATGACAGCTGACTAACACCCAGGTACCTATTTTACTGCTAGGTAACAGGGGCATAGGGTGAAAGAACTCTGCCCATTGTTTCTCGCCGGCGCCTGGGATCGAACCCAGGACCACAGGATCACAGTCCAGCGTGCTGTCCACTCGGCCGACCGGCTCCCTTTCCAGACATTTCATGTGTCTGATTAATTTTTTCTTATTTTTTTTTTGCAGTGATACTGTATTATTCAATAGTGTGTATTGTGATATATTTATTAATAAAGGTGAATATCGCTATTGTGACGGTAACGTGTTTGAAATGGTGGTCGGCAGTCTTCCAAATGGCAGATGTCAATGCTGGTCACATATATGTAAGTTATAAAAAAAAGAGAAAAAAAGAATGACCGCTGTCTGATACTCTGTGGTAAGGTAAGGTAGTACACGAAAACACAAAGATAAAAATGTCATTTAATAAATGTAGAAAAAACAAAGTAAATAAGACAAGTTCTTGGCTGAATAATGCGACTGTATAACAAATGAACAAGAAATAACATAAAAGTAATTACGTTAATCGGAGGGCAATATTGAACACAAGGGAAATATATAATAAACCTATATAATATGGTGCTGGGAATATATGCGCTAGCTACAAGCCTCTACTTGATCACACGAGGTGAATCAAATAGGTGTTCATAGCATGAGAGCACTAGATATTCTGACTGGTAGGCTGCCAGTTGACTCCAACATTGCCTGGGCTAGCAACGTGGTTGGGGAGGACTGAAGGTGGTGTGTTCTCGAACGGCCATGAGAATGCAGACGGCCGCAAGTCGGTAGTTTGGCTGGGAGTAGCAGTTGGCGGGTCGACCAGGTTGCAGGAGTGAGGGGAGGGGGAGTTGCAGGTGCGTGGCTGGTCTTGATATATACGTTTAAGCCACTGAAAACGTATCTTGAATATTGTGTTGAACGTGATGCAGCAGAAAGAGCAGGCTAAATCTCTGGAAGAGATTATCGTCACACTATACTCAAAGTATGGTGTGCATATTAGTGATTCAATTATTATGTTCATAAACAATAAACAATAGTTTTGCTGTTATTACACTCTATACACAGGTTATATATAAGTATCTGCATGTTTTGTTCACTATAACGAACCACTAAGTTGGTATTGTGAGTCGAAAAGCAACGAGGAGTGACTGCCACACACCAGCCAGCACTCGTTGCCACTCCCTCAACAACGCCTCACTTGCCCACTTTCTCCTCCCACCATCCTGTTCTATATTTTATTCACAATATACAGACGTTGTATATAAGCATCTACATGTTTTGTTCACTACAACTGTACAACTAAGCTGATATAGTTAGTTCAGGTACTAAGAGACGTCGCTACACACAGTCAGCTGGCGGCTCCCTCACTCATTCAAGGTCACACACACTAAATTTTCTCCCCCAACAATACTGTTTGCAGTCTTATTACACTATATACACATATTATATATATAAGTATCTACATGTTGTATGCAACGTAACTGTACACCTAAGCTTGTAGAGTGCCCAAAGAGCATAGTGCCACCCTCTACACAGCCAGACAAATCATGCAGACGACGTCACCTCCATCACCCAAAGGGCTCCTCCCTTGCTGTTATTACACTAATACACACATTATACATATATAAGTATCTACATTTGTGTTCACCATAGAGAACCACTGAGCTGGTATGGTGAATGCAGACAATAACAGGTGGCCACACAGTCAGTAAAGATGCAATCTCCCTCCGTCCCTCGGCATCACTCCTCCCACAGCGCTAATTATTACAACAGTCCTACTCTTATCACAATCCTAGTCATTTTTATCAGTCAGGGGTCATCTGTAATATTGTCATAGCTAAATATTAGCAGTTATATATTTATTGACATTTTTCGGCTATGCTGTGGTCACAAGCTGAACAGCAATGCTGTTCGCTCATGTTGCGTGCACCAGCTTTGGTTGCTCCAACAGTACTGTGGCTCTCACACCTGAGAATATTGCCCACGATTTAAAAAAAAAAAGGCATCTGTTTACAAGATCCCTAAGGAAACTAATGTGAACCCTGTGTAGCCGCGTGTCATTTGAATAGTGCCTGGCACCCTATGGCGTATATATACGCCATGTGCACCGTGGGACATGGTACTCATAGCGTATATATACGCCATGGACAGTTTAAGGGTTAATTTCGTTGTACGTCGGTATATATATATACACTATGGTCCTCATCATTACTATAAGTACTACCAAAACAGGAAGATAGCTGCTTTTAACAGATGAAAATGCATGGTTTGCACCTTTGGTATAAGAGGACTTAGAGCTTCAGACAAATTTAGTGTTGGAGGTAGTGAAGAAGATTAGTGCTCACCCAGTTGTCTATGGGGAGCAGCACCTACCTTCAAGAGTCATCGTACCTCATAGCAATAGTACATGGTCTATTTATCCCTCTGGCCTCGCGACTGAGTGGACAGCACTCGGGATTTGTAGTCCTAAGGTTCTGGGTTCGATCCCCGGTGGAGGCGGAAACAAATGGGCAGACAGAGAAATCACAATAGCGTGATGCATCAAATGAACAAATCCACAAGGGCCATGATGAGGGTTCGAACCTACGTCTGAGTGGTTCCCAGACACACCTTAACACTTTGACGTAGCCGGGTCGTAAATTTACGACGTGTTTTTTCTATTGGTTACGTAGCCGAGTCGTAAATAGCCGTACGATTTAAAAAACATTAGAAAATCCAATTCTTATTCGATCGACTTGGGGTTAGTATGAAAATGTTTGCCATTAAATTAACGTTTTCTCTAATAGGCACATGGCCTATTTGGGAGAACGGCATTGTATTGTAACTTAGTGGAGAGACTATTGAATTGTTGACACAACAAGGGTAATTGCCCACTTCACACACTCTTGGTGTGGGCCGCGATCATGATTCTACATTTATATGCATATGTCTGTGTAGGGAATTTTATTGAGAGTTCAGTGATATAAAATTTAACACTGTAGGACTAATGTGGAGCTGACAACAAACAAAAGAGTATGAACATTTTGTTGCTGTTTGGGCGTCACGGCGAGTGATCTACGTCTTTATTTATTTCGTGGTGGGATAGCTAATGCTTAGGTGATATTTTATACATATGATCTTGTAGAGAATTTTATTGCCAACACATTGATACCAAAATGACATACGTAGCTCGAGAATTGGTGTCAGGAGAGTGAAAAGATTATACACTTTTTGGTGTTTACGCTGAAGAGTGCAAAATGCCGCGCGCACAATGCGCTATTTTTTTCACGAGTGCCGAGCGCGTTAAAGTGTTTGACTGCCACGACGTGGTAAAATAATTGCAACTGGGAGTTCAACTGAACTCTCACAGATCCTGCAGCCTCTGAGACACAAACCAGGGTATGTGATAAACCTGTGATGGGTCAGGTCGACTGATCACAAACCACGTGATCAGTTGACCCATACGCGTATCAACAAAGTTGCTAGTCAAGGCAAAGGTCATAAGTAGTCCATTTTCCGACGAAATTTACATTGTAACTCATAAAATTCGTAAGTAGGAGCAATTGTAATTCAAGGTGCCACTGTACTTTGTCATGCGGCATTTTGAAACATTTTTGTACTCCACCATGTTACCACTTTCCTTGCCTTTTGAACTAGGATTTTGCAGTAGACCTGTTTATAATTAGTGACATGGCAATAACAAATTTACATCTATTTTAAATAGTGACAGCTCCTTAAGCAAACAGGCAATTGTTTTCTACAGATTCATTGGCTTGTTCTTATGAGGGGATTTACTGGTATTATGGATGGTTGACTGGTATTTTGTAGTTATATAATTTGTCACATGCTGATTGTAATTATATAAATTCAAGTGTTTCAACCACTTGTGCAGGTATTTGCATTGGAAACATAATTCAGAATATTGAATAAAGACAGAATAAAAAGTTTTTGTTCATTATGGACCATGTATGCTTTTAAAGTTTTTAATTCATTACATTTTATTATGTTTCCAGCACAACAATTCCAGTGTTCTCTTTGCTCAAGAAGGTATGCAAATGAAAGATTGCTACGGGACCACGTGCGACACCACATCAATCTCTATAAGTGTGGAGAGTGTGATATGTCGTGCCCCAACAAGTCGGCGCTTGCAGCACATACCCGGTATCGCCATGCTAAAGAAAAACCCTTTAAGTGCACTCAGTGTGGTCGTGGGTAAGAACATGCGACATTCATTTTTCACATTTTAGATTTCAAGTTTATATCGTCAACAAATGATCCCATTCAAGAGGCTTAACCAGTAACATCTGACAATCTGTCCTCAGTCTTTGTTCATCCATCCAGTGGTTGACCCCAAAGACGTATTCAAAATTTTAACATGCTGTTCATTCAGAATAGGAATTTTCTCAAATATAAATTAACCCTTACACTGCTCAGGGGTCCTGGGGACATTTACACCCCTGTGCGCAAGAAAAAAAAAAAAAAAAATTTTTTTCGTCTTCTAAACACGTTAATTTGTGTCCCCTGAGCACGGGGAAAATAGCAAAAAAATCGTAGGTCACATATTTTGGGCGCAATTGACCGAGGAAGTCTGGCAAAAAGTGGGCGTTGACAGAGCGGTCGCCAGGGCCGGTCAGCGTCACCCGCGCTGACAGATGGGAGTTGCCACAAAGATATTATTACCTAATTGTTTCAATGTCTCCGATTGATTTTTTCTTAGTTTTTTTGCAGTAATATTATTCAATAGTGTGTATTGTAATATATTTATATAATAAAAGTGGTGAATAATCGCTATACTCAAACGTATGGTGTGCATATTAGTAATTCAATTATTATGTTCATAAAACAATAAACAAATAGTTTTGCTGCTATTACACTCTATACACAGGTTATATATAAGTATCTGCATATTTTGGTTACCATAACGAACCACTAAGTTGGTATTGAGAGTCGAAAAGCAACGAAGAGTTACCGCTACACACCAGCCAGCCACTCGCTGCCACTCCCTCAACACACGCACTAAACTTTCTCCCCCAACAATACCATTTGTGGTGTTATTACACTATATACAGACGTTATATATAAGTATGTATATATTTTGTTCACCACAACTGTACAGCTAAGCTGATATAGTTAGTTCAGGCACTAAGAGTCGTCGGTATGCACAGCTGGCGGCTCCCTCACTCATTCAAGGTCACACACACACTAAACTTTCTCCCCCAACAATACTGTTTGCTGCTATTACACTCTATACACAGGTTATATATAAGTATTTGCATATTTTGGTCACCATTACGAACCACTAAGTTGGTATTGAGAGTCGAAGAGCAACGAAGAGTTACCGCCACACACCAGCCAGCCACTCGCTGCCACTCCCTCAACACACGCACTAAACTTTCTCCCCCAACAATACCATTTGTGGTGTTATTACACTATATACAGACGTTATATATAAGTATGTATATATTTTGTTCACCACAACTGTCAGCTAAGCTGATATAGTTAGTTCAGGCACTAAGAGTCGTCGGTATACACAGCTGGCGGCTGGCGGCTCCCTCACTCATTCAAGGTCACACGCACTAAACTTTCTCCCCCAACAATACTGTTTTCAGTGTTATTACCCTATATACACATATTATATATAAATATCTACATGTTTTATGCACTGTAACTGTACACCTAAGCTTGTAGTGCGCCCAAAGAGCATAGTGGCCACCCTCTAAACAGCTTGACAAATCGTGCAGACGACGTCACCTCCGTCACCCAAATGGCTCCTCCCAGCATAATCCTTTTGCTGTTATTACACTAATACACACATTATATATAAGTATCTACATTTGTGTTCACCATAGAGAACCACTGAGCTGGTATGGTGAATGTAAACAATAACAGGTGGCCACACAGTCAGTAAACGATGCTGTCTCCCTCAGTCTCTCAGCATTACTCCTCCCACAGCGCTAATTATTACAACAATCCTGCTATTATCACAACCCTGGTTATTTATATCACAGTCACGGGTCATCTGTAATATTGTCATCACTAAATAATAACAGTTATATATTTATTTCGACATTTTTCGGTGATGCTGTGGTCACAAGCTGAACAGCAATGCTGATCGCTCATGCTGCGTGCGCCAGCCTTGGTTGCTCCAACAGTACTGTGCCTCTCACACCTGAGAATATTGCCCACGATTTTTTTTTTAAATTGCGTTTGTTTACAAGAGCCCTGAGGAAGCTGTGAACCCCGTGTAGCCGCGGGCCATTTGAATCGGGAATGGCACCCTATGGCGTATATATACGCCATGCGCACCGTCGGACATGTTACTCAGGGCGTATATATACGCCATGCGCAGTTTAAGGGTTAATATTGTACTTGTATATTAGCAAATTGCGCATATTTAGGTATTGATTAGGATAAATTAGGTGTTCAGGTTCTGTTGGCGATTATTTGTATTTGTAGTACGTGGGTGAAGCATTTACTGCATTGTGGTTCAAACAAAATTCATCATCAAAACACTGTTCGAGAAGTGTTCGAATGTCATCAGTTGCAAGTCATTCGTAAATCATTTTTCATTCATAAATGGGGTTTGGTGGGTGCATGGAATCACTTTTGGTCTTTGTTTATGAGGACAGGCTGCATCACAATTACTATGAAGCGAGAGAATGTTTCAAATTCAAAATTCATTGCAGACATACCTCGTTTTAGCACCGGCTGGTGTACAATTTGCTTGTTACTAACGCCGTGTTTGTTTTCAGGTTTATTTCTGGGGGAGCCCCTACGGCTCCCTGGAGTTATCCAGACTGAAATGTATATCATTAGACTTTTGCATCAATCAATGTGAATGGAGATCTAGACACTAACGGGGACCACGAGTCAGAATCTGGCCCCTCTCAGAGAGGCACAAGGAGCAATGGCCGATAGAAATGCACATGTGATTTGAGCATTCTATGTCTCCTATCGACTGGGCCAGGCACCCAAAAAGGTAAGCACCCCAAAACAAACCCCTATTCTGGTTAAAACTACGAAAATAGACAAACGAGTGGACAGAACTCCCCAAATGAAAACGAGCAAACGAACATGACGTCACACGAGCCGTGCCGCATGTCTGCACAGTCTCCCCTCCCCAGGAGAAGGGAAGGGGGGAACTACACTGTCCCACCTGCAGCCTTCGTCTCAGTGGCAGTATGAAGTTTCCTGGTGGTCCTTCTGTTTCTTTCTGTCTCTTCATCATTGTACTTCACTTTCTGGTCGGGTTGTTTTGTTCTTTCTCTCGTGGCTGTTTCAGGACTGTCATCTTATGCCGAATTCCCTTGCCTCGTTTCGTGCGGCGTTGGGGGAGCCGCTGGAGCTAGCTTTCGGTATTGATGTTACTTCTGCACCGTTTTGCAAGCTGTCTTGGGCGCTGTTTCACCTCCGGCCTGCTCATGCATCGCCTGAGCTGTCCTGGTCTTTGGTCAGAGTATTCTCTTATCTGTCTTCTCTGCAGTTTGTTGTGGCCCCTTCGGTTCAGGATTGTTTTTCCTAAGCTCTTTTCTTGTTTGTGTTGGTCTCTGGGGGTCGAGTTGGGGAATTTCATGAAGACCATCAAAGATAGACCCACTGTGACTTGTGGAAGGGAACCCCAACCCCGTTAGGACGGTACTTACAGGGCACTTGGGGAAGGTGACCCTAAGCACGTGCAGCTCGAGTACCTGTGAATATTACTCCCAGCTCGCACACCACCTAAGAGAAGTACTGAACCCAGGCACTGCACAATAAGAATCTGGAGCGACAATGACCAAGCCTTATCCCATCAGCTGAGGAGCTGAAAGTTGGGTTGCCGGTGCAGGGATCTGGGAAGACCCTCCCCCCTTCCCCCTCCCGGGGGAAGGGGGGGGGAGTTGTGCAGACATGCGGCGTGGTTCGTGTGACTTCATGCTTGTTTGCTCATTTTCAATCGGAGTTCTGTCCACTCATTTGTCTATTTTTGTTGTTTTTAGCCATAATAGGGGTATATTTTGTGACTCTTGCCTTTCTAGGTGCCTGGCCCAGTCGATGGCAGATATAGAATGCTCCAAAATCACATGTGCATTCTATGGACCATTGCTCCCTGTGCCTCTCTGAGGGGGGCCAGGTTCTGGCTTGTGGTCCCTGGCAGGCCTAGAACTCCACCCACATCGACTGATGTCAAAGTTAGTGTTATCCATATCAACCTGGATAGCTCCGGTGAGCCGCAGGGGCTCCCCGCAGAAAAAAAATTAATTCAGGATTTAGTAACCAAGATGCTGATCATTAATATCAAACATTGTGCCTAGAGTAAGTGATAGGGGTGTTATATTGTAGGCATTATGTCGAGTCGGCTGGCATTGTCAGTTGACTATAGCGTGTTGATGCTGTGCTGTGTGGGGCCAATCAGACCAGTTTAGTGGTTTGTCATGATGTACAAAACTGTAGAAAGTTGTGTGTGTTTATATGCATATATACACTGTATATACACATACAAATAGTGCATATGCATTGCAGTAACAGCAAAAGCACTGTTCAAAGCCTGAGAATATAATATCGTCACTAATATTTTACCTGAATGCATTATTTGTATTTGAGTATGGTGATGTTTCACACATTTTATTATGTAAATTTATCAGGTTCCATAATATATGCATGGAAAATACGGGAGGGCCAGGTCCCAAATTTACACAGTAAAATAACTAAATACGAGAGTGAATGATATTGAAGGAAATGCAGAACGGAAACATTGAAAAACAGAGGGCCATAGGCACAGAGAATACTGTATGAACATTAGAGGTCTACGGTTGTTGAAAATCTTCCCAGCGAGCATAAGAAATATTGCCAGAACAAAAGTAGACCTCTTAACCCTTAAACTGCGCATGGCGTATATATACGCCGTGAGTAACATGTCTCACAGTGCACATGGCGTACATATACGCCATAGGGTGCTAGGCCCGATTCAAATATCCCGCGGCTACACGGGTTCACATTAGCTTCCTCACGGCTCTTGTAAACAGACGCCATTTTTTTTTAAATCGTGGGCAATATTCTCAAGTGTGAGAGGCACAGCACTGTTGGAGCAACCAAAGCTGGTGCACGCAGCATGAGCGTCAGCTTGTGACCACAGCATCGCCGAAAAATGTCAAAATAAATATATAATTGCTATTATTTAGCGATGACAATATTAAAGATGACCCCTGACTGTGATATAAATAACCAGCGTTGTGATAATAGCAGGATTGTTGTAATAATTAGCACTGTGGGAGGAGTGATGCTGAGACACGGAGGAGATAGCATCATTTACTGACTGTGTGGCCACCTGTTATTGTGCATTCACCATACCAGTCAGTGGTTCTCTATGGTGAACAAAAATGTAGATACTTATATATAATGTGTGTATTAGTGTAATAACAGCAAAAGGATTATGCTGGGAGGAGCCATTTGGGTAGCCCGTGACAGCTGACTAACACCCAGGTACCTATTTTACTGCTAGGTAACAG
>WNGS01163002.1:14530045-14540118 GCA_020271785.1 Procambarus virginalis | reverse complement strand
TAAATATGCAAAAACTAGAAGATAGAAGAAAAAGAGGCGATATGATCACTACGTACAAAATAGTAACAGGAATTGATAAAATCGACAGGGAAGATTTCCTGAGACCTGGAACTTCAAGACAAGAGGTCATAGATTTAAACTAGCTAAACACAGATGCCGAAGAAACGTAAGAAAATTCACCTTCGCAAATAGAGTGGTAGACGGTTGGAACAAGTTAAGTGAGAAGGTGGTGGAGGCCAAAACCGTCAGTAGTTTCAAAGCGTTATATGACAAAGAGTGCTGGGAAGACGGGACACCACGAGCGTAGCTCTCATCCTGTAACTACACTTAGGTAATTACACTTAGGTAATTACCATGGAACAAGGTGGCGGCAGGGCCCTGAACTAAAGCATGGTTGGACAAGCACAGGAGAGGGGCAGGATGAGTACAGGCAGGATGAGTACAGGCAGGAGCCGCCTCGTATGGGCCAAGAGGCCTCCTGCAGTCACCTGTGATCCGAGGAAGGAAGCGGGCAGTGAGAACAAGAGCTGCCACGTATGGGCCAATAGCCCTGCAGCAGGCACCTCTGTTTTTATGTTCCACGTTCTCAAGTACATATGTACACTCATTCCTACTCCCAAAAAAAAAAAACAGCGTCAAGACGAAGGAAACGCCAGACCGCACCAACTCACCTGCAGAACATAGGCGCTGAAGTGCCATGACGCAAGCCTATGAGAACGGAGCCGCCGGAGGCGGCCAGGGATCGTGCACCCACAGCCGAGAAAAATGGTAGCACCTCCAGCAGAAGGCAGGCCAGAGCCGCCCATGCCGGAGAAGAGGAAGGGCGCGGCAAAGGAGGCTCTCCCCACCTAAAAATGCAGGGAAAACCTCATGACTTCCCCACAGCAGCACTCCAGAACACCCCCAAGAGCAACGGGGCACGGACTGGAGAATGAAAAGAGTGAGAGGCGAAGCCCCCGAGGGAATATGGACGCAGAACACCAGCACATGTGTACACCGCCCTGAACCAAAACAAACTCCCACTGCGCATGCGCAGGACACGAAAGAAAAGTAGCCCAACAGGTTGGGCTACACAGGTCCAACCTACTCCATCCAACAACAGAGCAGAAAAGCAGTTCTATGGGTCGTATCCCGAGCGATCCGTGAAGAAACAGGCCAATTCATGGAAACAGAAGCCAACTGAGCCAGCCCATGTAAGGAAAACAACGAACTGAAATGGAACTCAAGCGTGCCACCAGTAGCCCAACATGGCGACAAGGAGCCCAATCTGGCTACAAGTAGCCCAATCTGGCTACAAGTAGCCCAATCTGGCTACAAGTAGCCCAATCTGGCTACAAGTAGCCCAATCTGGCTACAAGTAGCCCAATCTGGCTACAAGTAGCCCAATCTGGCTACAAGTAGCCCAATCCGGTATCCCGGACCAGAACGGAAGGAAAACGAGCAGTGCCGAGACACAGCGCGAAGAGAAGAGATATGAACAAATGAACGAGAAAGCCAAACACCCAGAAGCCGCCTGGAATAGGACCCACAAGCCCTAGAAAGGACTGGAGGGAAGCCCCACCGAACGACGACAGACGTACCAGTAAAACGGGCAGGAGCAAAATCGTCCCGAACCTTCGAGAACACACAGAAGCAAACACAACATGGATGGGGATATACTACATGGATGGGGATATACTACATGGATGGGGATATACTAAAGAAATTGTTCATGACGTTTGTTAGGCCAAAGCTAGAATATGCAGCTGTTGTTTGGTGCCCATATCTTAAGAAGCACATCAACAAACTGGAAAAGGTGCAAAGACATGCTACTAAGTGGCTCCCAGAACTGAAGGGTAAGAGCTACGAGGAAAGGTTAGAAGCATTAAATATGCCAAAACTAGAAGACAGAAGAAAAAGAGGTGATATGATCACTACATACAAAATAGTAACAGGAATTGATAAAATCGACAGGAAAGATTTCCTGAGACCTGGAACTTCAAGAACAAGAGGTCATAGATATAAACTGGCTAAACACAGATGCCGAAGAAATATAAGAAAATTCACTTTCGCAACAGAGTGGTAGACGGTTGGAACAAGTTGGGGGAGAAGGTGGCGGAGGCCAAGACCGTCAGTAGTTTCAAAGCGTTATATGACAAAGAGTGCTGGGAAGACGGGACACCACGAGCGTAGCTCTCATCCTGTAACTACACTTAGGTAATTACACTTAGGTAATTACAAAGGACGAAGGCACAGAAAAACCCATTCGCACCCGAGACCAAAAGTCATGCAGAACCCCAAGAAGAGGGGGACATGACTGAGAAGGTCCGTTCCGGAAAAAAGGGGCAAAGACCGTAGAAAAGCACCCACCGACAGGACAGAAGCAACGGGCATAATGGACAAGGAACCGAGCCCGGGGAGGGGCCGACGCTCAAAAACTCGTGTGGAGAGGGGGGGGGGGGGACGAAAAACCCCACTCCACAAAACCGCAAGCCTCGCCCATAGGGGTAGAAAAACCCTGGTGGGGACCAATGGGGCCTGAAGGCCCCCCACGTCAGCCCAGCCCCGAGAACCCACCCTGCAGGCCCCGGGGCCGAGCTGTCCCCCTAAAGCCCCAGCGTCAAGAAAAAACCAGGGCAGCCGTGAAAAGCACTAAGGAAGGGAGCCCACTGGCAGACTCTTACAACACGGCTGGAGGAAACAGACTCAAATGCCCCCGTCGTTGCCCCGGAAGGGGAAGTCCCCGAGACCAACCAAGTCTCAAACCATGGAAGCCCCGCCCCGACCCCAAATCCACAGATGGTAAAGACCCGGATGTAGGGAGGAAGGAGGAGGGGGGCCCGACAAGACCACCAACGTCAACGGGGCAGCCTCGGGGCTTCCGGGGAGCAAACAACTAGCGCGTTGCCACTGAACCCAATGTGCATCGCCTGTGCAGCCTGCACCAACATAGTCAGCATAAGACTGGGTAACCGAGTCACAAACAAGCAACAAAACTTGCAGGACCCCGGCCGAAGGTGTCACCGACCCCACAGGCTGCAGATGGAGGCAAAACCATGCGAGTCACCCTGAGACAAGGTGACACAGCAACCCTCGAACTTGCANAAACACTTTCGCGCGCGCGGCACTCAGGGAAAAAAAAGCACATTGTGCGCGCGGCATTCTGGGCGCTCAAGTGTAAAGACAAAAAAGTGTATAAACTTTTCACGCTCCTAACATCAATTCTCGAGCTACGTATTTCATTTTGGTATCAATGTGTTGGCAATAAAATTCTCTACAAGATCATATGCATAAAATGTCACCAAAGCATTTGCTATCCCACCACGAAATAAATAAACACGAAGATGACTCGCCGTGACACCCAAACAGGAAGTAAATGTTCATACTTTTTCGTTTGTTGCCAGCTCCACAGTGATCCTACAGCATTGATTTTGATATCACTGAACTCGCAATAAAATTCCCCACCCAGACATATGCCTATCAATGTATAATTATGATACGGGGTGACCCGCACGAGTGTGGGAAGTAGCCGAAGCGTTAGCCGTGATTTCAGCAGCGACGACACTGTTGTGATGCAGCGCTTTGAAAGTTTATACTTATTTCACTGTCCTGACATTATTTCTGGAGCTACGTATTTCATTTTTATAGCAATGTGTTCGCAATAGAAAGTTCTATAAGAACATGGGTAGAATTGGTCAACAGAGTGTCAAATAAATTTGCGGCGAATAAAATCTTACGCGTGTTTGTACCCGTGAACGTAAAAAGTTTTTACTTTGTTCATGTTTTTCAAGTTTATACTTGTTTCACACCGTTTTTTTTTTTTGTATAGTGTTCGGAATAAAATTCCCTACACAGACATATGCCTATCAAGTACAATTCTTGGGAATTCACAGCTGTAGAGACGGCCAAACACACACAACCGGAACCCGCTCTGGATACTCCAACTCCACCCGCACACCGCAACACCCACAAAAAAAGTTTCTGGTGTTTCGTGTATACTTACTTTAGTTTTCGTGCTACAGTTGTCATTTAGGTATCAAAATATTCCTAAGAAAATAGACTACAATACTACAACAACCTAGGACAATTATGTGTACTTACCAAAGGAAAGACGATTGTAGAAAAATAAGTTGAGCTTTTCTCTCCCACCTCCTTCAGGTACCGATTCCTGAAGTTGCTCAACAGATGTTCGTAGGTGGAGTGAAGCTGGTGCGGGTGGTTACTTCTTGTCCACCCAATACACCCTTTTCCTGTGATAAGTGGTGTAACACGGTATGACACAAAGTGGAACATCGCATGTCTTGCATGCTATACCAGTTTCCTTCCTAATACCCGACTTTGAACACACTTGACACCTGCGACGTTTGGGGAGTTTTACAAGTTCATGCTTCAATTTGTAGTTCAGGCGAGTCTCTGATAAAACAACACGTCCCTGTTGTCTCTGTGTTGGTTGTACACTACAGTCTGAATCGTCGCTCTCACCATTGTCTTCAAACAACAGTGTAGCAGATGAAATATCTTCATCAGATTCATGGTCGGCTTCAGCACGAGGTGTAGACGTGAAGAGAGGGCGCCTCACACCCGACGGGCCAGGTGTTGACGGGTTAGCAGCAGGATACACAGGACCAGTGTCATCATTTATGTCTGGAGCATGAACTAAATGAGGAGATGGTGTTGTTGTTGCAGGCCACTCTTCCTTGTCAAATTTCAATAAAGCCCAAATAGCAACCTCATGAAACTGGAGCAGAGTTAGTTTCTTTCGGTCATCTGTGTTGGCCTTGTACAATGCATAAGCGTTTTGCAAAGCCATTTGCAGGAAATAAAAGGTTATTTTCTTTGTCCACTTGTGACATTTCCTGGCGAAATGGTAATACTTTACCATTTGATCAAAGTGGTCAACACCCTTCATGAACTTATTGTAGTCAATAATTGCCTTTGGTTTGTTCACCACAACCTGCTGTAGTCCTGTTGTTCCATCTGGCCTACGAACTCGTTTGCGTTTTTGAACTCTATTGTGTCTGCATTGTGGAGGTTGGTAATCATAGAGACAACTCGCTTGTCTTTCCACAGCAGAATGAAGGTGTTGTCCTTGCGGCGGTAGACTGTGGTATCCACATCAATCTTAGTCTTCGCTATATGTTGCAGGTCTTTTGGGGCGCCACGTACGAGTCTAATTGTTCCACACGTGTAGACCCCAATGGTGGAATATTGTCCTCAAGCCACACAACACTGGCCCCAGGCTGGCGAGTACGTACCGGACGTGTACGCTTGCGAGAAGGCTGGGGTGCCTCATCTTCCTCACTCGGTTCATCCTCACCTGATAATTCATAGCTTGAATCACTCCTACTATCAACAAATGGGGTTATTTTCAAACGACGAGTAGGAGGTCGTTTCCTTAGCTGGATTTTAGGCATGCACGCACCACGTGTGCGCCTTGTGGTGAGAGGCGGCGGTGCTGGTGCCCCCTCCTCTGTTAGGCCTTCAGTGTCCTCCTTCTGTCGATTCAGCCCCATGGGCTCCAGGCCCCCCAAATTCACATTCTTCTTCTAAATCCTCACCTTCTGCCTCACTTCCATCCAAATCCACTTGATCAAAGGCATCCAAGAGATTGGGAATCTTGGTGGGAGTGAGCCTCAATCCAGAGAACCTCCTATAGATGTCGGTAATCTTGTCTTTTCCAGATGAATCAGAGGCTCCTGTAGCCGAAACACCGCTTGGGCCTGGTGCTGGATCCATTATTGATGAATGTAGTTGGTTACAAACACACAGAAACGGGTAAAAATCCTTGAAACCGTGCGAGTTTGGCGCGCGAGGGGAGAGAGATGCGATCGCTCCACGTGACAACAAAATGGGCCTGTCACGTGACCCAGTAGGCCGACGTGACATTCGGCCTACCTGAGAGAACGGGAATTTCATGGCGCACAGTTTGAAACAACCCCAAGTAAATCGGATTTAAGATGGATTTTTTACAATTATTTTAATACGGACCGTAAATGTACGACGCGACCGCACAACCGATAGAAATATTGCCGTCGTATATGTACGGGATGGGCGCGCGAAAGTGTTAATTTGTGTTCACTGATCACGGGAAAAATAATAAAAAAATCGTAAGTGCCATATATTGCCCGCTATAGGGCGGGGAAGTCTGGCAAATTATAGGCGCTGACTCAGCATGCGTCCCAGGCGGTCTGTTGCTCGCCAGCTGTCAGGCCAGAGTTGCCACAAAGAGATAATTACCAAATTATTTCAATGTCTCTGATTGATTTTTCATAGTTTTTTTGCTGTAATATTATTCAATAGTGTGTATTTGATATATTTATATAATAAAATGAGTGAATCATTGCTGTACTCAAAAATATGGTGTGCATATTGTTGATTCAGTTATATTCATCAATCAGTGAACAAATACTTTGTCGGGTATTACACTATAAGCACAGGTTATATATAAGTATCTGCATGTTTTGTTCACTATAACGAACCACTAAGTAGCTATTATGAGTCAAAAAGTAACGAGGAGTGACCGCCGTGTACCAGCCAGCCACTCCCGCCCTCCCTCCAGTCATCTGACTCGCCCACATTCTCCTCCCACAATACTGTTTTTGCTATAATTCACTATATACAGACGTTATATATAAGTATCTACATGTTTTGTTCACCATAACTGTACATCTAAGCTTGTATGGTGAGTAAACGCACAAAGACGTAGGACCTAACACAGTCAGCTGATGGCTGCCACCCTCAAGGCCAGATGCACTAATATTTCTCCTCCAACAATACTGTGTGGTGTTATTACGCTATATACACACATTATAAATAAATATCTACCTGTTTTATTCACCATACTTGTACAAATAAACTGGTATGGTGCCCAAAGACCATCGTGGTAACCAGTAAACAACACTGTCGTCTGCACGGTGGCGTCGTGCAGACGACGCCACCGCCCTCACCAAAATGGCGTCTCCAAACCTTCTCTTGCTGTTTATACCCTCTATACACACGTTATATATAAGTATCTACATTTGTGTTCACTATAGCGAACCACTAAGCTGGTATGCTGAGTGCAGTCAATAAAAGGTGGCCCCACACAGTCAGAAAACATCGCCACCACCCTCCCTCCCACAGCATTACTCCTCCCTCCATGGCGCACAGCGCTAAATATCATCGCAATCCTGCTATTATCAGAACCCTGGTCAGTTTTATCACAGTCAGGGGTCTTCTGTAATAATATCATCGCTACATAATAGCATGAACAAGTATATTTTGGTATTTTTAGGCGATGCTGTGGTCACAAGCTGAACAGCATTGCTGTTGGCTCATGCTGCGTGCGTCAGGCTTGGTTGCTCACTCAATACTGAGGCCAATAACACCCGGGAGTTTGGCCCACGATTGTTTTTAAAAATGGCGTCTGTTTACAAGAGCCCTGATGAAGGTGTGGTGAAGCCCGTGTATCCGCGGGCCGTTTAAATCTTGCGTAGTACTCCAACACATCATATGACGTGATGCGCAGTTGACTGGAACAACATCCAACACGTCATATGACGTGATGCGCACTTTAAGGGTTAAATATTCAACTAGAAACCTCAACTTACCTTGTTGTTGTTCGTCTTCTTGATTGATGCCACACATCTTGAAGTTAAAATTCTTGACAATTTACGTAACTTATACTAACACAACACTAAAATTAACACTTAAAATTACTGTACAGTTCATTAGGCATAGGTAGTTTTCACTGCCAGCTGCATAAGCCTCACTGGTTGAAGGCATTGGGCTTGCCTGTGATGCCTCACTTGTTGAAGGCGCTTGGCTTGCCTGTGACGCCTCACTTGTTGAAGGGACTTGGTTTGATTTTCGTACCATATAAGAATCAAGTGTTGCTCGCCTTCTGTGTTCACTGGCCAGTTGTATGATCAGCTCTTTTGTTCGTCTCAGGTACTGATACATGTTTCCAACCTTTGGATGAGCACAATTGGATGAAAAATTTATTAATCTGTCAACATAGGTCATGAGTACATTGTATTTTGTGGTCATTGGTGTTGGTTCTTCACTGCCTTCTTCATCCTCCATCTCTACGTCGACCTCACCAGTAATAGACTGGAGAATCTCGTCTTCACTCATCACACCATATCCTGGGTCATTGGCATCCATGGATTTCATCTGTAAATCCATAAAAATTCATTTCTGCATCCTCCTCATTTCTGACCGTAGATGTGAGGAGTTTTTTCCAGGAATTTTTCAAAGTCGATTCCTTAAATTCACTCCACACCTTGGCCCAGTTATAGATGGCTTCCTTGATCCACACCGAGTTCAATATCTTCCGGAAGAGGCAAAATCACCAAAACTTCATTTAGCATCTTTTTGGTGTACAACCTCTTCATGGCATATAACTCCCTGATCCATAGGCTGAATGAGAGAGGTTGTGTTAGGAGGAAGTGCCATACACGTTATCTTGCCAGACGCAGACGGTTCTGAAGGTGGCGCCGGCTCTGAAATTTGCATCTGTGGCCTACCATGATGAGCAATTATGCCCTGAGCTCTGTAACGACCCTTACAGAGGGAGGGAACCCCCCCCGAACCCCTCAAGGACCAACAAGTCCGATATCGGACGGCAACTAACCGAGGCCGCCTGCAGAAACTGCCCAACTGCAGACTATGCAAACAGTAAAGGACAAAAAGGCAAAGAAACTAAGAGCCAGGGCACAAGCAGATTCCAAAGAGGAAGGAGCACAGCCTGCCGACACGCAAGATGCGCATCGAAAAACTGCGACATCGTAATCCGCAGGATCAGCGCAAACGGCTTTAGCAGGGCAGACAACGCATGAGCCACTGAGACCAAGGCACCAGACCCAGGAACAGCCCCAGGCATCTCTACATCCTCCACAAGCCAATCCGAAGACAGCTCCAGGAGGGAAAAGAAACACAAGACCGAAACCAGCAAGCCACGAGCGCGCATGTCCTCGGCTACAAGTGCAGCCGACAGGGCGGGAACTTGCACGTGAAGCTGAACCATGCCAACATCCCGCAGAAGGGCAGGGGGCAAACAAACACACATTGAGGTACTCGAAGTCGCCGTCCAGGTAAACCTGGACCACCGTCAACGTCTTGCGCCACTCAAGCGTGTGGGTACGACAGAGTACTCCAAGCATCCAACGATAACAACAGGCAGCCCGCAAGCAGGACAACTCCAGAACCTCATAACAAACCCAGTATGGAGACAAAGACCCAGACCTGAAAGATAAAGGATCCATTATAGAGGCAAAGTCCAGGGTGCGCAGGAGGTAAGCCGCAATGGCCGCCTGCACCAAAGTAGGCGAGATGCGGGAAGCCGAAAACCTCTGTAAGGACGGAAATGAAAGACCTGAAGGGATACGGAACCGAACCCGGGGAGGGGTTGAATCCAAATCCAACTCGTATGAAGAGGAGGTAAAGGAAAACACCACTCCTTGTAACAAAAAGCCCTGCTCTGAGGGTTGGAAAGCCCAGGCAGGATCCAGTGGGGCTCAAGGCCCCTAAGTCAGCCCTACACATCTAGCCCAGGGGACAAGTCATCCTCCAAACCCCCAGCCTCACAAGAAAAAGCCAGGGCAACTGGAAAAGCAGAAAGGAAGGGGGGCCCACTGGTGACATCATCGCCATGGCTGGAAGAACCGACTCTAATGCCTCCTTCGCCACCCTGGAAGGGGCAACCCCCGAAACTGCCAGTCTCAGAATCCTCTAAACCCCGCCCCGACCCTGAAGCCCTCAGACGCTTTGGAGCCAGAAGCAAGGGGGGAAAGGGGGGGGGGAACAGAATGAACCACAGCAGGGGGAAACGAAGGGGTGCGGACTGAACCAAGGCCGAAGCGACCAACACCCCGAAATCAGGTCCCTAAAAGCAAAACAGGGCAGCGCCTCTGCACTTCCGGGCAACAACCAACCTGACACGTTGCAGCAACCTATACCTAGCATGCAACGCCTGAGCCGCCTGCACCCTAATAACGTCATCAGTTGATTGGGTGAATTGCGTCTCAAGTCACAATGTCGCAGGACCTCCGGCGACGGTTTCACAGATCCACAACATGGCCGCAAAACGGAGCAAATAACAATGAACTCACCCT
>WNGS01163002.1:14496348-14519880 GCA_020271785.1 Procambarus virginalis | reverse complement strand
TAACCACCCTACCTAGGTAGGTTGGTTAGGCTAGGCAGCCGAAAAAGGCAGGTTAGGTTAGGTAGTCGAAAAACAATTAATTCATAAAAACTTGGCTTATTAGGCAAATCGGGTCTTGCATAGTAGGCTGAGAAGTGCGTTCTGGCTACTAGGTACGACATAAGCATACTTATTAATTTTAATTAAGGGCAAACATCAAATGTTGTAGATTTCCTCTCATATTGGCCTGCAGGAACAAGATAAAGTTGATGTCCTTGCTAAGGTTGCAGTAAATAAAGACAATGCTGAATGGAATCTTTCACAAATACAACAAAATTATTAAGGATGGTAACAGAGTCCATTTCATGTGGTCTCCATCTCATGTTGGCCTCCGAATGCATGATAGAGCTGATAAGTTAGCCAAAGAATCTGCCTTTAAAGGAGCCGTTGAGTGTAACCTTGGATTGTCAATGAGCAATCTGAGAGCAGCAGTACACCGAGAACTTCAACAAGATCTTGTAGATCTGAGGCAAAGTGAAATTGACACCAGTAATTCCATCTATCATCATACTATCATGCAAGAGGAGCCACACATCTATGGATCATCCAATAAAATCAGCAGACTTCTAGATGTTACTGCTGCTCGGCTTAGACTCGGTTACAAGTATCTCTGGGAATTCTCATTATCTGCCGATGTAGACCTGACCAAATGTAAACTGTGTCAACAAAATTATTCGCACACCCTCCGTCACTATGTGATGGAGTGCGAAAAGATACGTGAATTTAGAGACAATTCTATAACCAATGTTCCGGCGATGTGTAAATATTTCATTCAAAATGATCTGCTACCAGAAATTTTAGCCAAATATCCCCAGTTTGCTAACTGTAGGTAGTAACTGAGTGATTGTAACCTATCCACCGCTGCCCACTGGATGGGGGGCGGTGTGCAGGACAAACATATAAATTGTGACACTAGCTCTCCACATATGTCAGTTGCTTAATTTAGAACCTGTATTTGAGGTCGATCTCGAACCCATTGTTGATGTGACGACTTATATTGAATTTTGTAACTAGCTCATCAAGATTGTAACTTGCTTAGCTAAATGAATTGTGGGGTTCAGTCCCTGAGCCCATTATGTGCCTCTGTAACCCTTTCCACTACCGCCCACAAGATGGGTATGGGGTGCATAATAAATGAACTAAAACTAACTGATGGAATTTCATGGAATCCCTCTAAATATTCTTTTTATTACTAGTGGTATTCCTGGAACGCTTAAATCTGATACATTGTTGCTAAAAAAAAAAAAAGAAAGAAAGGTGGCTACAGTTTCAATATCATTTTGGCCTCATACTTTACCACAAATCTTTGTGCCAGCTACAAATTTGATCATGTGGTTTGTAATACAGTATTCTCATCCATTTCATTGATGTATACGACAAATTAAAGGGTTGGCCTCCCAAAATGTATCTTTTTGCAGTACCCCACCGGGATTGCTAATTTGAACACGGGCCTTTGATGTGTACAATTTACATACTGTAATTCCGTGATAAAATATTCACTATTATTCTGTACATCGCTCGCATTTGTCTGACAAGAGTGCTATAGTATACTGCTGTATACCATTTGATTGTCCTTGTGGTTGCCAGTGCCAAGAATGTAATCATGTGTGTATTCAGTTAGAATCGTTCTGTTGCCTGTTGTAAGAGACAGAGATCAAGTTCTCATTACGCACTGGAGACCCATTGAACCGCACCCTACTGTGTGTGCTTGTTTAGCTCTTGTGCCAGTGATACTCTCTCTCAATATAATGGAACCATGTGTAATAGTTAAATTTCTGTAATAAACTAATATGTTATTGCACACATTTTCAATCATACTCCTTTTCCTGTACCACTCTTACATACGACTTCCTTACTCAATACTTCTTGACACCATCTCGAGGGTACAGCTGCTTTACAGCCTTATATAAATGTGGTGTATACCACAACGTTCTAAGCAGTGTAGCGACTGTTGTTTGGATAGGACGACAACCCCTAACGCAAGATTACGGAATCATAATAGAAGAGATTGTTACTTTATCTTGGCCACTGGCATTTCGAATTATCTTGTTGGCTTTTTGGGTAACTCAACGTGGGCCATTCAAAGTCTTTACCGAGACTAGTCATTACAGTGGAAAACAGCTTTGGTTAGGATGTCAATGACAGGGTTACATGTCAGTGATTCCAAGGATCAACATCCCCACAGCCTGGTCATTGGCCTGGCCTTCAAACTGCATTGCCCAGCTTAGTTGGGCACTTCCTTGTTGAACCGCCCGAGTTTCAGAATGGTCATAAGTCTTGCATTCCCAATGTCATTTTGAGAATTGGATACCTCTGACACTCCTTGTCTTGTGCCTTTTTTGCTCTATTCTAGGCATCCTTAAAGATATTTAGAACGTTTTGAATATTCCACAACACAGTGCTAATCTTCCTGGCTTGATGCCTTCTTTTGAAAATTAGTTACTTCTATCCTCTCACTCATAAAATAATTTGCAACCATTGGAGAGATTACCCATTCCAAATAAATTAGTCTACTAATTGTGACCTATCTTTAAGGTTTCCTCCATCATTGAAGCAAAGTGGGGAGTAAATATCTGGCTAGGGTTACACATGATTAACTCATGAGCACTCGAGAGAGAAAGCGAACGCACGCACAGAATTGCACTTCTAACATCCACTGGCTTTCCTGTAAAATGTCCCAATTTCCAATATTATTAATTTCTGCTTTCCAAATCCCCTTGAGACAGTTCAATAAAATAATATCCTCCGTGACTACCTTTGTGATACTGCTACTCTTGTTTGTCTGCTCTTATTGATATCTCAAATGGTATCTAGGCACTCTTGGAAGATTCTACAACAGACTGCTATACAGTCTTCCGAGCTTAGCACTTTCATTTAATAATTAATTTTCCCTGCAGGCAAAACCCCACTTGAATTATGCAGTTAAATTTTGGCCACTATTGTATTAGAGAATGGATGCATGGTAAGGTAAAGTAATTATCAGGAAAAAGTGCCAAACCACTAGAACAATCCACTAAACCATTTTTGCACTTGGATGTGAAATGAAGACAAGGGTTTATGATAGGACAGAAATAAAATGGTGACCAACCACTTGGACGGTCAGAGATTGAATACCGACCTGCAAGAAGCGAGACCGTCATTTTAACCATCCACTTGGACTTGACAGTAGAATGTATGTAAATTCTCTTGTAGTACAGTATATATAAAAGATGATTAAGCTAATTTTGGTTATTAGAATCCCTTCTTAAGACTTAAAAAAAAAAAAGTTTACCAATTTCTTTTTCTTTTTAGATTTTCCAAATCTAAACAGGTTGAAAATGGTTACAGATCTGCAGGGAAAAATGACCAAACATCACAAAAGCAAACTAGCTACAAAGTTTCGAGCACTGGTTGGAAATAAGTAGCAGCAGAAGCTGCCTCAAAATCTGTCGGTTGGCCTTTGGCAGACAATTTTATTCTTAAATGGGGTTCCAACACATTAGCAATCATTTTTGTGTTGATCAGAGAAGCTTCATTTGAAGCTTTTGATGATGGAAATCATGCATTATGAAAAGATGGGGGGGTGCTATAGCTCTTCTTTTCACCATAGAAATGTCATCATCTAGGTTTCTGTACAGAGCTTTTACATTACAGTATTTCCAGACAATCTTCAGAATCAAACAAAATCAGTCCTTGTTTTAGCATGAATTTGTGCTGGTTGAAGTATGTACTCCACATTCAGTTGCTCCCCCGACAGCTGCGGGGACCTCGCTGCTGAGTGGACAGTGCTTGAGGGTAGTAGTCTAAAGGCTTGAGTTCGATTCCCAGTGAAGGTGGAAACAAATGGGTCGAGTTTCTAATACCCTGATGCCCCCGTTACCTAGCAGTAAATAGGTTCCTGGGAGTTAGACAGCTGCTACGGGCTGCTTCCTGGGGGTGTGAAACAAAAAGGGGACCTGATAACCGAGTGGACAGCACTTCGGATTCGTAGTCCTGAGGTTCCGAGTTCGATCCCCCTGGTGGAGGTGGAAACAAATGGGCAGTGTCTTTCACCCTGATTTACCTAGCAGTAAATAGGTACAGTACCTGGGAGTTAGACAGCTGCTACAGGCTGCTTCCTGTGGATGTGTATGTGTGTGTATGTGTTAGAGAGAACTATATGTAGTACTGTATATATAAGAGGAAAAATAGATTAGTTAGAAAGGCAGGGTCCAAGAGCTAATAGCTCAATTTTGCAGGCACAAATAGTAAATACATGGTATTATTTTCTTCACTAGAGCCCACTAATTGTTTTTTGTGATGCCTTTTAACATTTCTCACTGTTCAATTTCTTAAGTATAAATGCTTTAAAATCATTAACTTTTTTATGCAGCATAATCATTGTGACAACATTTACAAACAAAATTGTCAAAGCAAAATATATATAAAACACACATTCCTCCTATACCAACTGATCGATTCATTGCTTTATTATCATAAATGAACAGGCATATTACATACGTTTTTAACATACATATTACACTTGTTTTAAACATGTATTTACAATTTAGCTAGCTTATAGTTTACACGTAACACATTACATGCCTAATTCTTGCAAGGACCAACAGCTTCAAGTTCCATAAGCCACCCCGTAGGACAGGCTGAACTCCACTTGGACATGGTTCCTGAAGCAAGCGTCTGACTTTGACAGGAATTAGATTCCTCATAAGCAAAACTGAAACTAAGAGTTTTGCCCCTGCTCGTTTTGCTCTATCCTGCAGACCACTTTCTTTTAGAAACATCACTCGTCCACACGTTTAAGAAAATATAGCTGAAGAATATGTCCGGCAATAATGGAGTGGCCATTTAAGGTACATGCCTTAAATCAACACAAAATAAGGTAGCCAATACTGTATCTACACTTCCTTCCTATACACATGCTCCATACAATATCTCGCTGTAGCTTCGGATACACATTTTCTTCTCCCCCCCCCCCTTTCCCTTTTTGGTCTATAAAAGTAATAAAGAATTGTACAGTTTATTTGATTAGGGCCTACCTCAAAAAACAAATCAAATTGACACCTTTAAAAATTTGATAATTTGACGTAGCTACTACGAAACACAAATGTTAATGAAGTAGGTCTGTCGACCAGTTCAAATTAAACTTCAGCTTAATTTATCTCGCTGTTAGTAGTTTTAATAATTCACAAGTGCACTTAAAATGCACTCATTAGACATTTAGATATCCAGTGTGCACATAATTATTTGTTAAAACTCTGAGGGGAGAATAATTTCTTGATATTCAACCGTTTTAACACTTTTTTGAGTCTTCAGCTTCAACAATTGGTTTAAATCTTGCTTTTCCCACTCCTCCTGAAAGTGAAGAAAGCCAATGATTAAATACTTACTAGACTAGCCAATTACATTTATCTAGGCCTACATATTTTACACAAATATAATGCAAGATTTAATTACCATGTACACAGGGTTCATACCCTTTTTCCTCAAGCATCCAGTAAACAAGACACCATCTTGAAAAAATATGGTGGGCACTCCAAAATTTTTCATTTTTCTCTTTCATGGAAAAAGGTGCCAACCGCGGACATCTTCAAGAGGAAACTACTGAGATATATTCCTCCAAGGAGTGCCGGACCAACCGGGCTGTGGTGGGTATGTGGGCCTGCGGGCCACTCCAAGCAACAGCCTAGTGGACCAAACTCAAGCAACAGCCTAGTGGATCAAACTCTCACAAGTCAAGCCTGGCCTCGGGCCGGGCTTGGGAGTAGAAGAACTCCCAGAACCCCATCAACCAGGTATCAACTGGAATGCGAATGGTGTTCCCTCTACAGGCAATGAAAACGAACAGCAAAACTTCTTAAATGCTCAACTCTATTCCAAGAACAACAAAGAAGGTTATGTAGAGAAATAGAAACGACTGAGCTAAAGTGGCAAGAATCATAAAATCCAGATGAGGCAGAGAGAGAGCAAAAAGGCCATAAGTGAAATAGAGAGGAATCCAAAATACTTTTTCTCCTATGCAAAATCTTGAACAAAATCTACATCCAGCACTGGGCCCTCGTGCAAGGGTGATAGAACATTCACAGATGAACAGGAAAGAAATGAGTTAAATACTGAAGTTACAGTATGTTTCCATTTTCACTGAACCTCTGAACACATTACAGATCGATGATACAAACAAATTATTTATAAACTTGTCGCTATCATGGAACCATATATATCAGATGTTACCCTAACCCCACTATTCTGTAGTAGCCATAGACAGCTTGCCCATGCACTCTGCACCAGACCCAGATTCCTGAAATTCTATATTGATCATGAATTACATAAAAACCACCATCACAAAAACCAATCTTAAACATCCTTTGGAGACAAAGCCTAGATAATGGCATTATCTCTAGCATTCTTAAAACAGTAGAGATCGCACCACTTCACAAAAGATGTAGTAAAACCAACGCAAAAAACTATAGACCTTGAACAATAATAGAACATTGCACATCATAACAATCTTTGAGTGTTAATAAGATCACAAAGCACATGGAATCACAATGTCTATATAGCCCTGGGCAATATGGATACAGAACAGTGTTCTCCAGTCTCTCACAATGGCATGGCCTTAGATGCCATGGAAGACAAATGAAACACTGATGTAATACATCAGATTTCGATTTCGCAAAAGCTTTCGACACATGTGACCATGGTGTTATTGCACACAAACTATACACAGATTCATTCTTGATCCTACATTCAGTGGAAGCCTCCGGATCCTCATGGAAGCAGTAACACTCCAGGTTGCAATTCTTTTACTATGTCATGGTACAGTTGATTAGAGCGCATCTAGGAACATCTAGCGCATAGGTTCGAGCCCTCTTTTACAAACATATGAATGAACCAAATGAAAGCATATGAACCAAACCCTTGTGGATTTGTTCATATGCTCTGTAATATAAATATTATTATTGACAGCCCAATTGCACTTGGAAAAAAACAGAAAATACATTAAATAAATGAAAAATATATATATTCAATGTTTATTAAATATACTTGTTGAGACACTTACAGTTTGATGCAAAATGTGTAGGGTTACACTGAGCATGGATCAGGTCATGAGATCATTACACTCTCCCACTCTGCTTAGTGGTTTGTAATGATACATGATCATGTAAACAGTTATATGGTATATAATGTACGGTGATACCTCGGTTTAAGAGTTTAATCCGTCCCTGGAGACAGCTCGTATTCCTAAAACTCGTATTCCGAAGCTAATTTCCCCATAAGAAATAATGGGAAATGAATTAATCCGTTCCTGACTACCCCAAAAAACCCCACTTCAAACTAAATTTTATACCTAATTCATCTAAATAAACCTACAAAACTATGTTCAAGTTATTACTTACCCTTGTTGTTGAATGCTGTAGGCGTATGGAAGATGGTGAGGAGGGGGGAGGAGGAGAGGTGTTACTGTTTGGAAGGGAAGTCCCCTTCCATTATCACATCAGGCAGTGAGGACCTTTCTGGTGTGCACTCCCTGGCACGTTTTGCCTGCATACCACTAGGTCCTGGTTGTGGCTCACTGCTCGATTTTCTCAACAAATCTGTCCATGGAAGCTTGTTTTTCCCTTCTTTGCAAGCTGTCTCTGTAGTAAGGCATCACATTGTCATTGAAAAGATTAAGGCAATGGCCTACTACAGCTTTCTCTGGGTGAGTCTTTTCAATAAAAGTTTGCATCTCTTCCCACATTTGACACACCTTAATTTGTGCAGAAGGGACATTCGCTACTGCCTCATCCTCGTCCACTGGAGAAACATCATCAGCTGGGTCGTCTTCCTGTTCCTTTTGAAAGGCTTGGAGTTCTTCGGTAGTCAGTTCTTCGTTGTGTTCTTCCACCAACTCCTCCACATCATCATCCAATTCCAAGCCCATTTGCCGGCCCAGAGTAACAATTTCCTCAACAATAGGCACATCATTTACAGGCTCAAACCCCTCAAAGTCTAGTTCTGTCACACATTCAGGCCACAATTTTCTCCAGCCAGAGATCAGGGTTCTTTGAGTCACTTCTTGCCAGGCTTTGTCAATGAGTTTTAAAGAACTACAAATGTTAAAATGGTCTTTCCAGAACTCTTTGAGTGAGGTTTGTGGCTTCAGTCACTTCAAAACATTTCTGGAAAAGTGCCCTTTCATACAGTTTCTTAATAATTCGCTATGATTTTCTGGTCCATACGCTGAATTAGAGGAGTGGTGTTAGGAGGAAGGAACTTTATTGTGAGAAATTTACTGTATCTGTGCATCAATTCATCTTCCAATCCTGGAGGATGAGCAGGAGCATTGTCGAGGAGAAGCAGGGCCTTGAGTGGCAAATGTTTCTCCTGTAGATATTTTTCTATGGTAGGTCACAGCACTTCATTCAACCACTCCGAAAAAAAAATCCTAGTCACCCATGCCTTTTTATTAGCCTTCCACATCACACACATTTGGGTTTTCTGCACTTTACACTGTTTGAAAACCCTTGGATTTTCAGAATGATACACTAGCAAGGGTTTAATTTTCAAATCGCCACTTGCATTTGAACACAGCACAAGCGGAAACCTATCTTTCATAGGCTTGTGTTTGGGCAAGGATTTTTCCTCCTTGGTAATGTATGTCCTCTTAGGCAATCTTTTCCAAAACGGTCCTGTTTCATCACAAACACTTGTTGCGGTAGGTATCCCTCAGCCTCTGCAAACTCTTTAAATTCTTCAATAAATCGTTCAGCGGCTGGTTTGTCTGAGCTGGCTGCTTCCCCATGCCTCGCAACACTATGGATACCACTTTTTCTAAATTTTTCAAACCAGCCCCTGCTTGCCTTAAACTGTTTCGTACTGTATCTACATCACTCATTCCAGGGGTTTTCTTTAGAAGGTCTTCGTGCAATACCCTGGCTTTCTCACAAATGATGGCCTCCGAAACACTATCACCCTTTAACTCCTTGTCATGTATCCAAATTAATAACGTTTCCACTTCAAGTATTTGTGGTCTTTGTTTCGTGATTGTTCTTGAGCCTTTTGCCACTTTAGCACTCAATGTCCTTTTTCTTGCTAAGTATAGTGCATATTGTTGACGTGGCTTTGTTGTACTGCCTACAAAGTTCAATAACACGTGTACCACTTTCATGCTTCTGAATGATCTCTTGTTTCTCCTCTATTGTCATCCTCACACATGGGCTTTCTTGCCTTTATCCTTACCACTGGCTTTCTTGGGACCCATGGTGAGATATATAATAACTTTTATGGTCAAATGACCAAAAATCCAACAAAACACTGAAAATCCGGGTGAAGAATTGATGTGGGATAGTCACTGGGCGCAAGGCACTGGTAAACTGAGGGGCGGAGGGGCGACGATCGCTGTACCACCACGCTCTAGGTCAGCCTATACAAGTATCAACAAACTTGTGTTCCGAGGTAACCCTCTCCTTCCGAGGCACATTTTCTGAGCAAATCCTGCTCGTATTCCGAAAAACTCATTCAGGGACACTCGTATTCCGAGGTACCACTGTATATACAATGTGATAATAGCAAAAATGCTATGTTGTAGTGCCCAAAGACCCAGCATTGAATGTAATTAAATGCCTCTTTCTGGGAGGACCTCCCGTGGATCCCAAAAGCTATCTTGCCGAGATTACTCCAAACTAGCACTTTCTCACTCAGCGCCCATTATTTGCTCAACTTCTCAGCTCCATCATGGCTAAAGTACGTCCCATCCAAGTTTTTATTTTAGTTTTCCGTTAATAGAGACTGCATTTTAACAACATACTAGAAAATAATTTTTTGGAAATTTATTTTTGGTGTATACCACAGGGTTCATATTTTAATGCAATGCAGCACGGGGGTTTTAACCCTTAACATGCTCGGGGTCTAATATACTGCTATCCGCACAGGCGCATGTCATTTTGAAAAAAAAAAAATTTTTTTTTTTGCTAATCTGTTAAGTTTCGTTCACTGATCACGGGAAAAATAAAAAAAAAATTCTATTGTACTTACTTTTGTTGCAATAGAGCCGTAAAGTTGCGTGGTGATGTCACACACTGCATGTTCGCTCATGCAGTAGACGCCTGAGAGGCGTTGCGCGGCGTCCCGCAACAGCCAGAGTTGCCACAAATATATTTTCGCGCTATTTATTTACAATGTCTAAGCGCATTTTATCCATTTATTTTGCACTAAATTTGTTTCAAATAATGTTTGAACATATTTTGTATCAATAATTGTTGCATATTTGAGTATACACAGGCGCACACATATGTTTTCAATTACGGCAATATAATATGTCATTACAGTCTATTATATTGTATGTTCTGCTTATATTTCTATATATTTACACACACGCACACGCTAACTGCTTATATGTTTACATATTTACACACTCGCACACGCTGTACACACTTTGCAGCACACTTAGAAGTTTTCTAGACTGTGGTAGTCATTGAAGCACTTGACAGCACATAATGGGATACCACATGTTTCACACCATGTTTGTACAAGCTTCCGTTTCTGGTCTCTACGTGTCGTTGTTTTACACACCAAGCAATCACGTTGGCCTATTGCACGCTTCCCAGCTGGTGGCAAATACTCGAGTCTGTGAGCTAGGAAGCCTTCAGTGTGAGCGAGGCGTGGAGTACCAGCATGCTGCAACAGTGGGTTTATGATGGGCCGCTGAATCCCTGGGACATCTTTTGCAAACTTTCCTAATAACTGTATTGCAGCATCAAATACAAAGTCACGGAAAGTGGGCTTACGTCCAGTCCTCACAAGGTACATGTTGAAACAGTTCAGCATGCTCATGTCCACAAGATGGAAGAACACTTTTTTCGTCCACCTACATGTCTTCCGCACACACTCTGCAGTGCCAATCATCATGTCTGATTTATCAATCAACCGCATGTTGATATTATAGTCTAAAACACAGTCTGGCTTATATAGTGGTGCGTTTGTTTTATGGCTCACTTTCCCACTGTTCACCATTGTTCCATCATGAATTGTTGTCAACAAGTTCACCTCTCGTTTGTCTTTCCACCGAACTGACAGAATGTTATCACATTTCCTTCTCTGACACTCACCAACTGCAATGTCGGTGTCAAACACAGGCATTTCCCTTCGTTGTGGCTTTACTGTACCAACCAATCCGGTTCTATTTTCTAGCAAGAACCGAGCTAGCAAGGGACTTGTATAGTAATTATCCGTGTATAAAATGTGTCCCTTGTTCATCCACGGAGCCATGATGGTCTTCACTACACTACCCGAGAATCCATGTTCGTCGTTACCGGGAATGTCTACATCACTAGCCGAGTACAAAATCATGTGTAACACGTATCCTGTCTCACAATCACAAAGAACAAAAAATTTCAGGCCAAATCGGTTTCGTTTTGAGGGAATGTACTGTTTGAATGGAACACGTCCCTTGAAAAGTACGAGAGATTCATCAACCACCAGCTTCTGTGCTGGTACGTAAAAATCTCTGAATTTTCCAATAACATCGTTCATGTAGTGCCTCACTCGCCACAGTCTATCATCAGGTGTTCGGTCCTGAACACTTCCAAAATGTAGACACCTGAGGAGTATCTGAAACCTGTCTCGTGACATATATTTACCGAATAAAGGTGTTGGCACTGTATGGTCCTTGCTCCAATAGTCACTTATTGCATGTTTGTGACAGTGCTTCATCAACAAACAGAGTGCCAAAAACACATACATTTCCGCAACTGTGGTATTTTTCCAACGCTGCAGTCGTGAAAATTCTGTGATTTCCCTCTCAATCAGGTAAGCAGCATGCAGGTTGTTTGGTGTACAATGTATTCCATGAGTGGTTCATCATAGAATGCTGTAAAATATTCCATCTCAGCCATGTCCTCACCTTGATTAGGGAAAAGGTTTGTAATCCCTACATCTGTATCGTCAAAGTGAGGAATATTAGGAATAAAATCGTCACCATCACTCCACTCAAGTACACCAGGCGTCCTGCGAGATGCAGATGAAAGACGGCGAGGAAGCGATGCATACCGGCGACCAGGAGCTGAATACCGTCTGCGAGAAGCACGGCGGCTACGTGCACATGAGGTGGGTGCACGTAAGGTGGGTTCTGGTGAGGTGGATGCACGTGAGGTGGATGCACGTGAGGTGGGTGCACGTGAGGTGGGTGCACGTGAGGTGGGTGCACGTGAGGTGGGTGCACGTGAGGTGGGTGCACGTGAGGTGGGTGCACGTGAGGTGGATGCACGTGAGGTGGATGCACGTGAGGTGGATGCACGTGAGGTGGATGCACGTGAGGTGGATGCACGTGAGGTGGATGCACGTGAGGTGGATGCACGTGAGGTGGGTGCACGTGAGGTGGATGCACGTGAACACGAGGGTCTTGGTCCCTCATGTGGTGCCATGCGGTAGCGCTTGGCTGGGCGAGATGCTGCTGACACGACAATTTCTCGCCCAGTTACACCACTGGTACCAGCCACAGGCTCAATAAAACTGTGATCTGAGTCACTAAACCCAGAAAAGGAGTCACCTCCCTCTGACTCGTCATCCTCAAACAGATAATATCCACAGGAACTGTGAGGTCGTGGTAGAACTGGGGTAGAAACTGGGCGAGGAGGCATGGGTGAGTGTAGAGGCCTCGCCTTGGCATGGCGAGAATTCTCAGTCTCACTGCTGCTGCTACTATCACCCGACAACTGTGTATAATCCTCGTCGTTGTCAGAATCATCAAACACACTTTCCTCACCTTCAGAAAATAATTCGTGGGCTATTTGCTCTGGGGTGAGGGATTGAGTGGTGCGTGCCCGTGAGGCGTTTGACCGTGCGCTCGCCATGGTGACTGTCGCTAAACTGAGGCCTCCCAGGCCTTCGGAGCGTGAGCGGGAATTTTTTTCAAAATGGCCGCTGTTTACTATAGCCGGTGGGCAGCGTATGGGAACCCCAGATACCCGGCGGGACTTCAAATCGTGCGCGGTACCCATACACGTCATTTGATGTGAAGCGCAGTTTACTGGTAAAACGCCTAGCACATCATATGACGTGAGGCGCACTTTAAGGGTTAAGGACATTATTAACACTAACGCACACTGTTCAGACGCGCCGTGACAATGCGGGCGAGTGTGCTGCGACACCGAAATGTGTATACTCAATTCAGTTTTCCCACCTTAATTCTCGTGCTATGTCATTCGTTTTGGTATCATTGTATTCGCAATAGAATTCCCTACAGGGGTACATGCATATAAGGTCCAAAAGCCTGCTGTGACTCCCCACAACAAAGCTTAAAGTCGGCAAAGTTACCTGTGAGTGCCAAAATCAGTATAATGTGTATACTCATTTAAGTTTCCTCACCTTATTTCTCGTGCTACGTCGTTCGTTTTGGTATCATGTTCACAATAGAATTCTCTAAAGGGGTTTATGCATACAAGGTCTAAAAACCCAGCATGACTTCCCACAGCAAAGCCTAAATTCGGCCAAGTTACCCGTGAATGAGCACCAATTGGCACACCTGCAGACTAATGTATATGCTCGTTCAGTTTGATAAATTTTCATGTTACATGTTTGATTTTGGTATCAAATTGTTCACAATATAAAGGCACATTTTTTAAAACTAGTCCCATAGTAATAGAACAATAAATGAAATTTTAGCAAATATTTTAAAATTTGGACCACAAAAGTACTTATTATCTTTCCAGTGTTCTGACAGCGACACTGGATCAATTTTCGAGTCACGTCTTTCATTTTGGTATCAAATTGTTCGCAATATAAAGGCGTGTATTTTAAAACTAGTCCCATAATAATAGAACAATAAATGGAATTTTAACAAATATTTTAACTTTTGGATGTTCATCACCACAAAATTATATCTTTCCAGTGTTCTGACATCAATTGTCGTGTTACGTCTTTCATTTTGATATCAAATTGTGTGCAATCTAAAGACGCTCATTTTGAAGCCACTCCCAGATTGATCAGATAAAATTTAAATTTTTAACAAATATTTTAATGAGTGACTCGAGACCGAGTCACCCGAGACGACTCAAGATAAAAATGAGTGATGACGGGGGGAGGCAACGGAGTGTGATAGTGTTAATGACATTTCCACCAAAAAATCTTTGCCGATTAATATGCTTCATTTCTAACTGCTTAAAAATTTTGGCGGGCGGGGATGAAAATTGCGTCCATGAATAACTCTACGGATGTCCGGCAAAGATGCATGTTGCGTCCAAAATTTAAATATTTGTTAAAATTCTATTTATTGTTTGATTTTTATGGGACTATTTTTAAAATGTGCACTTTTAGATCGTGAACAATTTGATATCAAAATTAACAACGTGGCATAAAAATTCATTTGACAAAACTGGAAAGAGTACACACATTTTAGTGCAGTTGTGCACTCACGGGTAACTCTCGACCGATTTTTGGGTTTGGTGCGGGTGGCACGCCAGGCATTATGACCTTATATGTATATATCCCTTTAGAGAATTATATTGTGAACAATTTGATGCCAAACTGAATGACGTAGCATGGAAATTGAGTTAAGAAAACTAGAAAGACTACATACATTCTAGTGTGGGTGTGCAAAGTGTTAACCACTACTTAAGTAATTTATGAATATTTTTATGCTTGAAATTAGTCACTTAACCTAATCTGCAACTAATAATGAACAGAAAACGTTAGTGTATATAGCCTTTGAGACTGCTCTACTCACATCACATGTGGATTCCCGCCTTGCACTCTTGTGTGGATGCCAACTACTTTTGCTATTTTGTGGCGGTGGTGATGGATGGGGCGGCTCCTCTTCTTTCTCTTGCAAATTATCTTCACCTTCCTCGTTTAGCATTTCCTGTGTTTGTTCAATGGTCTCGTAACGAACAGTTTGAAGTCTATAAAAGCCATCATCATCCTGCTTGTATCTGCTCAGGCAAGGAAAAAGATAAATAAAATAACACACACTTCCAGACTTCAAATGGTTTACTATAATAAAACTATAGACCCATGAAAAGAAATACTCAGGTAAAGTTTTAACAGCAAGTGTGAATATTCTATATCTCCACAGTCAATTTCTTTAATTACTGTACATACTGTCTCCACTCGATCATCCGGACTATATGGGAAGGACCCCCAGCCGGATAATCACGTGTTCCGGATAATGGTACTATTTTCACCAACGAGTCCAAAACTAACCATTTCCAACTATTTTTCTACTATAAGCAATATAATTTTAATTGCCTTGCCACATATAATCATTGACCCGGGGTTTGCCACATGCTCGGGGTTTTATATCCTGTCATCCCCACAGGCGCATGTCATTTTGAAAAAAAAAAAATTATTTTTTCTTCCTAACCTGTTAACACTTTCGCGCGCGCGGCACTCAGGGAAAAAGAAAGCACATTGTGCGCGCGGCATTCTGGGCACTCAAGTGTAAAGACAGAAAAGTGTATAAACTTTTCACGCTCCTAACATCAATTCTCGAGCTACGTATTTCATTTTGGTATCAATGTGTTGGCAATAAAATTCTCTACAAGATCATATGCATAAAATGTCACCAAAGCATTTGCTATCTCACCACAAAATAAATAAACACGAAGATGACTCGCCGTGACACCCAAACAGGAAGTAAATGTTCATACTTTTTCGTTTGTTGCCAGCTCCACAGTGATCCTACAGCATTGATTTTGATATCACTGAACTCGCAATAAAATTCCCCACCCAGACATATGCCTATCAATGTATAATTATGATACGGGGTGACCCGCACGAGTGTGGGAAGTAGCCGAAGCGTTAGCCGTGATTTCAGCAGCGACGACACTGTTGTGATGCAGCGCTTTGAAAGTTTATACTTATTTCACTGTCCTGACATTATTTCTGGAGCTACGTATTTCATTTTTATAGCAATGTGTTCGCAATAGAAAGTTCTATAAGAACATGGGTAGAATTGGTCAACAGAGTGTCAAATAAATTTGCGGCGAATAAAATCTTACGCGTGTTTGTACCCGTGAACGTAAAAAGTTTTTACTTTGTTCATGTTTTTCAAGTTTATACTTGTTTCACACCGTTTTTTTTTTTTATAGTGTTCGGAATAAAATTCCCTACACAGACATATGCCTATCAAGTACAATTCTTGGGAATTCACAGCTGTAGAGACGGCCAAACACACACAACCGGAACCCGCTCTGGATACTCCAACTCACACCCGCAACACCCACAAAAAAAGTTTCTGGTGTTTCGTGTATACTTACTTTAGTTTTCGTGCTACAGTTGTCATTTAGGTATCAAAATATTCCTAAGAAAATAGACTACAATACTACAACAACCTAGGACAATTATGTGTACTTACCAAAGGAAAGACGATTGTAGAAAATAAGTTGAGCATTTTCTCTCCACTCCACCTCCTTCAGGTACCGATTCCTGAAGTTGCTCAACAGATGTTCGTAGGTGGAGTGAAGCTGGTGCGGGTGGTTACTTCTTGTCCACCCAATACACCCTTTTCCTGTGATAAGTGGTGTAACACGGTATGACACAAAGTGGAACATCGCATGTCTTGCATGCTATACTAGTTTCCTTCCTAATACCCGACTTTGAACACACTTGACACCTGCGACGTTTGGGGAGTTTTACAAGTTCATGCTTCAATTTGTAGTTCAGGCGAGTCTCTGATAAAACAACACGTCCCTGTTGTCTCTGTGTTGGTTGTACACTACAGTCTGAATCGTCGCTCTCACCATTGTCTTCAAACAACAGTGTAGCAGATGAAATATCTTCATCAGATTCATGGTCGGCTTCAGCACGAGGTGTAGACGTGAAGAGAGGGCGCCTCACACCCGACGGGCCAGGTGTTGACGGGTCAGCAGCAGGATACACAGGACCAGTGTCATCATTTATGTCTGGAGCATGAACTAAATGAGGAGATGGTGTTGTTGTTGCAGGCCACTCTTCCTTGTCAAATTTCAATAAAGCCCAAATAGCAACCTCATGAAACTGGAGCAGAGTTAGTTTCTTTCGGTCATCTGTGTTGGCCTTGTACAATGCATAAGCGTTTTGCAAAGCCATTTGCAGGAAATAAAAGGTTATTTTCTTTGTCCACTTGTGACATTCCTGGCGAAATGGTATACTTTACCATTTGATCAAAGTGGTCAACACCCTTCATGAACTTATTGTAGTCAATAATTGCCTTTGGTTTGTTCACCACAACCTGCTGTAGTCCTGTTGTTCCATCTGGCCTACGAACTCGTTTGCGTTTTTGAACTCTATTTGTGTCTGCATTGTGGAGGTTGGTAATCATAGAGACAACTCGCTTGTCTTTCCACAGCAGAATGAAGGTGTTGTCCTTGCGGCGGTAGACTGTGGTATCCACATCAATCTTAGTCTTCGCTATATGTTGCAGGTCTTTTGGGGCGCCACGTACGAGTCTAATTGTTCCACACGTGTAGACCCCAATGGTGGAATATTGTCCTCAAGCCACACAACACTGGCCCCAGGCTGGCGAGTACGTACCGGACGTGTACGCTTGCGAGAAGGCTGGGGTGCCTCATCTTCCTCACTCGGTTCATCCTCACCTGATAATTCATAGCTTGAATCACTCCTACTATCAACAAATGGGGTTATTTTCAAACGACGAGTAGGAGGTCGTTTCCTTAGCTGGATTTTAGGCATGCACGCACCACGTGTGCGCCTTGTGGTGAGAGGCGGCGGTGCTGGTGCCCCCTCCTCTGTTAGGCCTTCAGTGTCCTCCTTCTGTCGATTCAGCCCCATGGGCTCCAGGCCCCCCAAATTCACATTCTTCTTCTAAATCCTCACCTTCTGCCTCACTTCCATCCAAATCCACTTGATCAAAGGCATCCAAGAGATTGGGAATCTTGGTGGGAGTGAGCCTCAATCCAGAGAACCTCCTATAGATGTCGGTAATCTTGTCTTTTCCAGATGAATCAGAGGCTCCTGTAGCCGAAACACCGCTTGGGCCTGGTGCTGGATCCATTATTGATGAATGTAGTTGGTTACAAACACACAGAAACGGGTAAAAATCCTTGAAACCGTGCGAGTTTGGCGCGCGAGGGGAGAGAGATGCGATCGCTCCACGTGACAACAAAATGGGCCTGTCACGTGACCCAGTAGGCCGACGTGACATTCGGCCTACCTGAGAGAACGGGAATTTCATGGCGCACAGTTTGAAACAAACCCCAAGTAAATCGGATTTAAGATGGATTTTTTACAATTTTTAATACGGACCGTAAATGTACGACGCGACCGCACAACCGATAGAAATATTGCCGTCGTATATGTACGGGATGGGCGCGCGAAAGTGTTAATTTGTGCAGATCACAGGAAAAATAATAAAAAAAATCGTAAGGGAATATATGCCCACTATAGGGCGGGGAAGTCTGGAAAATTATAGGCGCTGATCAGAATGCGTCCCAGGCGGTCTGTTGCTCGCCAGCTGTCAGGCCGAGTTGCCACAAAGAGATAATTACCAAATTATTTCTGTCTCTGATTGATTTTTCATAGTTTTTTTGCTGTAATATTATTCAATAGTGTGTAGTTTGATATATTTATATAATAAAATGAGTGAATCATTGCTGTACTCAAAAATATGGTGTGCATATTGTTGATTCAGTTATATGCATCAATCAGTGAACAAATACTTTGTNCCAATCGGAAACTCATTTTTGTCAAGTGCTGAGTAGATTACGTCAAGGAGACTAATGATTGCATCGTTGGTGCTCTTTTGGGACCAGAAGCCAAACTGGCAGGGGCTGAGTATGTCGAATTTTACGAGGTAGGAATAGAGCTGTTTGTAAATAATTTTTTCAAATATTTTTGATAGAATGGGTAGATTTGATATTGGTCTATAATTGTTTATGTCCGCCGGATTGCCTCCTTTATGGACTGGCGTTACTCTTGCTTTTTTGAGGATATCAGGGAAGGTGTGACACTCTATAGATTTGTTGAACAGTAGGGCTATGGGTGGGGCAAGGGCATGGGAGGCTCTCTTGTATACAATGGACGGAATTTCACTGGTGTTCCCTGCCTTTGTTTTTAGAGAGTGTATGATGGACACAACATCTGCCGGGCTGATTGGTGAAAGGAGTAGAGAGTTTGGATAGCTGCCTGAGAGATATGTGTTAATATGTGTCTGAGTCTGTGGGATTTTACTGGCAAGATTAGCACCAACCGATGAAAAGAAACTATTAAATTCATTTGCCATTTCTAAATCAGTTGACAGTATATCCCCATCCTTGTAGAGTTTTATTTGGTTATGTGAGTGTTGTTTAGTTCCTAGGATACTAGAGATGGTTTTCCAAGTGCTTTTCATGTTGCCTTTTGCTTCATTGAATCTATTCACATAATATGCAAGTTTTGCCTTTCTTATGATACTGGTAAGCATTGATGAGTACCTTTTAGCTACTTCCTTTGAAACTAGGCCAATCCTAAGTTTCTTTTCATATTCATGTTTCTTGTTGATTGAATTGAGAATGCCGCTTGTGAGCCATGGATTGTTTAATCTTTTGTCAGTTACTTGCTTGGTAAGAAGGGGACAATGAAGGTTGTAGAGGCTTAGAGTTTTGGAGAGGAAGAGGTTAGCTAATGAATTTATATCCTGGGTATTATTGAATTCAGAATCCCAGTTAATATTGTGAAATGCATCTGTAAGATTGCCCAAAGCTGATTCACTGTGTAGCCTAAATGAAAGTTTCTTGCTTTTTGGTGGTGTTATGTCCATGTTCGCTATGAGAAAGGTAGGATAGTGGTCAGTTGTTCTGTCGTAGATTATACCAGATACAAGGGGAGCTGTTATGTTTGTCCATATGTGGTCCAAGGTAGTGGCTGATGTTTGAGTGACTCGGGGTAGGTTTGGTGATTGTGGGGATTAGCATACAGGAGTTCATGCTGTTAAGGAAATAGTCAACTTGAGAGCAATTTTGTTGACCCAGGTCAATATTAAAGTCTCCTCCCAGAATGATGTGGTTTTTGTTGAGATTGTTGTTTATAATAAGATTACTTAGGTTGTCTGAGAAAGAAGCTATGTTAGTATTGGGAAATCTATAGATGGCTCCAATAGTCAATGAGGATTTAAGGGATTTAATTGTAAACTGAGCAAAAGTATATTCACAGTAGTCATCTCTGTCACTAATAATACTGTTGCAGATAAATGTATCTCGGTAATATATAGCTGTGCCACCACCTTTTTTATTAGGCCTACAGTTATGAATGGCTTTATAACCAGCTAAGTTGTAGAGTTGGGTATAGTCTTTATTTAGCCAAGTTTCTGTTAAAATAATGAACGATAAGTTAGTACCTAGTGCTGTGAGTAATGCATTTAAATCGTCAAAATGTTTACCAAGTGATCTAACATTTTGGTTGTAAACTGATAAACTGGTGTTATTTGGAGTTTGTTTTTAGCCTGGTGTGCTGTGAAATACTTGCAATAATGATGATCAATGTGCTGGTTGGTGTAGATATGAGACAGAAGATTTTGATCAGGATCAATATCAGTGTGCATAGAGATGCAGAGGGATCACGATACAAGATACATGATAGGAAAGCACAGGAATAAAAGCAAATACAATAAATAGTAACAATTTAGAAGTAAAATTGAGATCCAACAGATAGCCAGGAAGGACACAGAAGTAGGTAAAATAAAAACAAAAAATCAGTAGAGACTGACAATAGTTCCCTTTGTTTAGACTGAAAGTTCCCTTTCACCACCTTTCCCTTTCTGTACGGTTCTCTCGCTTGCAAGGTTCTCTCTCGGGGTCGTATTACCAAAAAAAGCACTAACGATGCACTTATTAGTATGATTAACTTGATTCATGAAGCTCTTGATAAAAATGAGTTCCCTGTTGGGTTATTTGTGGACCTGCGTAAGGCTTTTGACACTGTCAACCACCAAAACCTACTTCTTAAATTACATCATTATGGAGTCAGAGAACACTCCTACAATACCTCAAATCTTACCTTACTGACAGGCTCCAGTATGTTTCTGTGAATAATTCAATTTCTCCCACCCTACCCATCAACATCGGTGTTGCTCAGGGCAGCATACTTGGCCCTCTCCTTTTCCTCATCTACATTAATGACCTTCCAAATGCCTCCCAACACCTCAAACCAATTCTATTTGCTGACGACACAACCTTCATTTACTCCAGTCCTGACCCCCTTGCTCTAAATGCCACAGTAAATACTGAGCTAAATAAAGTCCATCTTTGGCTAACTGCCAACAAACTCACCCTCAACATTGACAAAACTTTCTATATTTTGTTTGGCAATAAATCCCCTAATCAAATAAATATCAGAATAAACAATACCCAAATCTGTAACAAAACAGATGGCAAATTCCTTGGCGTTCTCATTGACCACAAGCTGAATTTCCAGGCACACATTCTAAATATATCAAAAAAAGTTTCAAAAACTGTTGGCATTCTTTCTAAGATCAGATATTATGTGCCCCGCCCTGCCCTGGTGACGCTCTATTACTCCCTCATCTATACATATCTCAACTATGGTGTTTGTGCTTGGGGTTCTACTACCCAAAATCATTTACGTCCTCTAATTACTCAACACAAAGCTGCTATTAGGACAATATCCAACTCTAGCCCCCACTCGGTACCCCTACTCAAATCTCTGAATATGTTAGACATTAAGTCACTGCACATTCTCTCATGTGTATTATACATATATAAAACGCTGAACTGTAATGCCAATCCTGACCTCAAAAGCTTCATTGAAGGTTGTAACAAACCCATGAGCACCACACCAGAAACAAATACAGTTTTGATATTCCAAGAGTACGACTTAATCAAACTAGAAATGCTCTACAAATCAAGGGACTCAGAATGTGGAATGACCTTCCCAACCATGTTAAAGACTGTACCTCTCTCAACCAATTTAAGATAAAAACGAAGCACTACTTAATAAATTCCCTGTAACCTACCTACCCCTCTATTGTCAACCCATGTCTTTTTTTTTAACACCGCTGTTTGTCGACCTAATTTATATTTGTGCTGCTTTTTCAGCCATGTTCCCCCCTTTCTTTTTTTATTTTTATTTGTTCTCAACACATTTTATACTCAATTAGTATTAAGTTTAGTCATTAATGTTTTTCCTGCCCGAAACGCTTTGCGTAATAGTGGCTTTAGGCATTGTATGTACTAGCATTATCTATAAACCTATACATTTTTGTAAAAATCTCTTGTATGTACCTTACCTGAATAAACATTTATTATTTATTTATTTATTTATTTATGTTTCTCCTCGTGTCGTTCCATCCTTACCCCAATGGAGGGTCCCTCTTCCTAAGTTTTGTAGAACCTTGACCTGCATGACTAAAGCTTTTACCCCTCCCACAGTTCTAAAGCGCCTTTTCCTTGCTCACTTTTCGTTACACTCCCGTTCCATCTCCGTCTTCACAGATGTGTGTAAGTCTGCCAACGGTGAAGGCTACTCCGTTGTATTTCCTGACCACACCTATATATGTCGCCTGTCTCCAGACTTCTGTATCGCCACGGCAGAACTTTATGCAATTTTGCGTGTTCCTCGTAAACTGCTTTCTCGCCATAATTCTTCCTTTGTTGTAGTTGATTCTCGCAGTTCCCTCATGGCTCTCGAGTCCTTTAATCCTGTCTATCCTGTGGTAGTCGAAATTCAATATTGGCTGTTTATCTCCAGCAGATTTAAGACAGTCGAGTTTTGCTGGGTTCCCAACCATATTGGTGTACTCACCTAGTACCTAGTGTCCTTATACAAGCATGCGAATTCTGCCGCTAAGGAGGCTATCCGCATCTGTCCCATTTCCCTCAAAAGTGGTCCTTAATTAGACTTCTATCCTGTTATTCATTCCTCAGTTCGTGCACGTTGGTAACATCACTGGTTTTCTGTTACTGGTAACAAATCGCATGTTCTTAAGGGTAATGGATCCCCCATGGCCTTCCTCCTACCACCGTTACTGGCGGCGGGAAACGGTTCTGGCGAGGTTACGTGTTGGCCATACACGTTTAACTCATGGGCACTTAATGGAGCGCCGTCCTGCTCCTTACAGTCGTGCATATCCTTGTTGAATGTCCTTCCAGGACGTGCATGCGTCAATTGCTTCCCGACTGTCCCTCGCGGTCGCTTGTCCCTTGATAGAATCCTTGGCGAATCGAATATCTTTGATGTTGTTCGCCTTATGCGCTTATTTTCTCGTATTGGCATCCTTAGTGCTGCCAATGAGCTCAATTCTGCAGAATGAGCTCAGCAAAACACTACCGTATCAGTTTAACCTTGCATTATCTGCAAGCTCGAGGAAAGAGCATTAAGGGAGGGAATCATTCACCATCTCACAATGAACAATCTAGTTAAATCAGCATAATAGGGTTTTCTCAGCAATGGAACGTTAATGACAAGGCTTGAGCAATAAGCACACAATATGGTAACTTTAAATGTATATTTGATAGTTTAGTTACAGTGGTTAATGTTCGAATGATACAACGTCGACGTGACAAAGTGGGTTGTACGATGCTGATGACAGGGAAGATGGCGATGACT
>WNGS01163002.1:14477918-14493869 GCA_020271785.1 Procambarus virginalis | reverse complement strand
GGAAAGGCGGTGGTTGGTGGTAAGTCCATATGTGTTCTTGCTGTTGGCAACTACCTTATGTGTGACTGGCGATGCTGCAAGCAACAAGGAAAGATACCCCGGAGGGATGACTGGTAAAGTGCGAATATCCACCTTGCAAGTTGACCTTTCTCACTAGCAATAGTGATAGCACTCAAATTTTGACAACACTGAAGTTGACGATTAATTATGTGCGAATCACTTTCCTTTTCCTTCCTCTCCATTGTTCTGCTGCTCGTATCTTTGTGGGGAAATGGTCACAATGTTTGTTCCATTTATCTCCCCCCCCCCCCCCCCGAGTGTCCCGCTTTCTCTTCCTGATCTGAAACATCTACTGGACTCCTTGCCGGAGCCTGTGCTCCTGCTGGGTGACTTCAATTGTCGTCAATACCTTTGGGGTGATGTTCTGACGAACACCCGAGGTCGCCTTCTTGAGCGCTTATCCTCTTCTTCCTTGTCTCTTCTGAATTCTGGTGAGCCCACGCATTTGTACTCTCGGACTCGTACCCTTTCCTGTCTTGATCTTTCTCTTTGCTCGTCTTCTCTTTACTTGGATTTCACGTGGTAGGTTCTTGATGACCACCATGGCAGTGACCATTTCTCCATCCTTGTTACCTTTTTCTTTTTCACCCTCCCCTCTTCTTCCCTAGGTGGCAGTTTGCTAAAGCGGACTGGAACCTATTTACCTCCATGCTACTCTCTCTGACCTCTCCTCTCTGCCTCTTCCTCGCACCCTCCTTCTTTTTTATGACACTGTCTTCAACGGTCTTCAACCCTCCGCTCTATTCCTCGCTCTTCTTCCCGGGGCACACGGAAGTGAGTTCCTTGGTGGAATGCGGACTGTGCTCGGGCTGTCTGCTGTAAGCGTGCAGCCTGGAAGAAACACCGCCGCCGGCAGACGGCTGATTCTTTTATTTTGTTTCGGAAGGCAAGTGCGGTGGCCCGTAGGACCATCCGTACAGCTAAACGTGAGAGTTGGAAATCTTATGTCTCCACCATTACGTCCGATACTCCTCTGCCACAGATCTGGAAGAAGATCCACAAGATTGCGGGCAAGTTCGTTCCAGATGTCTCGCCGGTTCTCCACCTCTGTGGTACTCTTGTGGCGGATCCAGTGGAGGTCGCGACCGAACTGGGTTCCCACTTTTCTTCTGTTAGCTCTGGTTCTCATCTTCCTCAATCCTTCCTTCCTTCGTAAGCCTGTTCTTGAATCTTATCCTTTAGATTTCCGCACTCATCTCCGCCTTCCCTATAACGATCCTTTCTCTCTCTCTGAACTTCAGTCTGCCCTGGCCCTCTGCGGGGGCGGGCTCGGATGACGTTCATTATGAGATGCTTCGCCATCTCCCTCCGTGCACGTCTCGGTGTTTACCGAGTCTGTATAACCAGGTCTGGGAGTCGTCGTTCATCCCTGAGGACTGGCTCGATGCCGTTGTACTCCCTATATTTATTTATTTATTTATTTATATATATACAAGAAGGAACATTGGGTTTGTGAGAATACATTGAATAGTACAGTATTAACAATCTTGTAAAGCCACGTAAGTAAAGCTATTCGCCTAAAGTAAAGCTATTCGCAAACCAGGTTCTCTCGGTACGTCCCCTAAGGACTTCCGCCCTATTGCTCTCACGAGTTGTGTTTGCAAGCTCTTTGAGCGTATGGTAAATGTCCGTCTGATGTGGTTCTTGAAGCACCATCACCACCTCTCCCCTTCTCAATTTGGTTTTCGCAAGTGCCGCAGCACGACAGATGTCCTGGTGATCTTGGAGGTCTATATTCGTACTGCATTTGCTGCGAAGACCTCCGTTGTTGCTGACCTTTTTGACCTGGAAAAGGCTTATGACACGACTTGGAGATACCATATTCTGTCCCAAATTCGTTCTTTTGGCCTTCGTGGTAATCTCCCTTTCTTCCTTCAAAGCTTTCTCTCTCGTTGTACCTTTAAATAAATAAATAAATAAATATGTTTATTCAGGTAAGGTACATACATACAAGTGATTTTACATAAATTGATCGGCTTATAGATAGAGCTAGTACATACAATGCCTAAAGCCACTATTACGCAATGCGTTTCGGGCAGGAAAAACATTAATATCTAAAACTTAATGCTAATTGAGTATAAAGAATAAAATGTGTTGAGAACAAATACAAATAAAGATAAAAAAAGGGGGAACATGACTGAAAAAGCAGCACAAGTACAATAGGTCGACAAACAGCGTTGATTAAAAAAAAAGATAAGACATGGGTTGACAATAGAGGGGTAAGGTAGGTTACAGGGAATTTATTAGGTAGTGTTTCGTTTTTATCTTAAACTGGTTAAGAGAGGTACAGTCTTTAACATGGTTGGGAAGGTCATTCCACATTCTGGGTCCCTTGATTTGTAGAGCATATCTAGTTTGATTAAGTCGTACTCTTGGAATATCAAAACTGTATTTATTTCTGGTGTGGTGCTCATGGGTTCTGTTACAACCTTCAATGAAGCTTTTGAGGTCAGGATTGGCATTACAGTTCAGCGTTTTATATATGTATAATACACATGAGAGAATGTGCAGTGACTTAATATCTAACATATTCAGAGATTTGAGTAGGGGTACCGAGTGATGTCTGGGGCCAGAGTTGGATATTGTCCTAATAGCAGCTTTGTGTTGAATAATTAGAGGACGTAAATGATTTTGGGTAGTAGAACCCCAAGCACAAATACCATAGTTGAGGTATGGATAGATGAGGGAGTAATAGAGAGTCACCAGGGCAGGGCGGGGTACATAATATCTGATCTTAGAAAGAATGCCAACAGTTTTTGAAACTTTTTATATATATTTAGAATGTGTCCCTGGAAATTCAGCTTGTGATCAATGAGAACGCCAAGGAATTTTCCATCTAATTGTTACAAATTTGGGTATTGTTTATTTGAGATTTATTTGATTAGAGGATTTATTGCCAAACAAAATATAGAAAGTTTTGTCAATGTTAAGGGTGAGTTTGTTGGCAGTTAGCCAAAGATGGACTTTATTTAGCTCAGTATTTACTGTGGCATTTAGAGCAAGGGGGTCAGGACTGGAGTAAATGAAGGTTGTGTCGTCAGCAAATAGAATTGGTTTGAGGTGTTGGGAGGCATTTGGAAGGTCATTAATGAAATGAGAAAGAGGAGAGGGCCAAGTATGCTGCCCTGAGGAACACCAATGTTGATGGGTAGGGTGGGAGAAATTGAATTATTCACAGAAACATACTGGAGCCTGTCAGTAAGGTAAGATTTGAGGTATTGCAGGGAGTGTCCTCTCACTCCATAATGATGTAATTTAAGAAGAAGGTTTTGGTGGTTGACAGTGTCAAAAGCCTTACGCAGGTCCACAAATAACCCAACAGGGAACTCATTTTTATCAAGAGCTGCATGAATTAAGTTAATCATACTAATAAGTGCATCGTTAGTGCTTTTTTTGGGTCTGAAGCCATATTGGCAAGAGCTAAGTATATTGTGTTTGGCCAGATAAGAGTAAAGTTGCTTGTAGATTAGTTTTTCAAAAAAATTTTATAAGTAAGGCAGGATTGATATAGGTCTGTAGTTGTTAACATCTGTGAGATCACCACATTTGTGGACAGGGGTTACTCTCGCTTTTTTTTAAATATCTGGAAAGGTTTGGAGTTCAAGTGACTTGTTGAAGAACAATGCAATTGCAGGGGCTAAGGATCTGGAGGCTTTTTGTAAATTAATGTTGGTATCTCCTCAAGGGCACTAGACTTGGTTTTAAGGGAAAGGATTATCTCATTGACGTCAGTGGAATTAGTAGGCTTTAGGTACAGAGACTGTGGATAGTTACCTGTAAGATAGTCCTTAACATCAGTACCGGAAGATGGAATATCATTTGCAAGGGATGACCCAATGGAAGAGAAGAACCTATTGAACTCAATAGCAGAATCAGAGGCTGAAAGCTGACCATCGTTATTGGACAGGAGTGTTGGTTTGTTGTTTAAAATCTTCTTTGTTCCCAATATTTGTGAAATTCTGTTCCAAGTTTTTTTAATGTGGCTCTTTATTTGGGTAAATTTATCTTCGTAGTATTTAGTTTTGGCTCTTCTAATTATCTTAGATAGCACTAACGAGTAATTCTTTGAGAATTCTTTGGAGACGGTTCCTAACCTATACTTCTTTTCAAGGTCATGTTTTTTATTAATGGATTTAAGTATACCCTTTGTAAGCCAGGGATTGTTAAGCCTTTTGGTTGTGACTTGTTTTGTAAGCATAGGACAGTGGGTGTTATAAAAGGCTTTCGAGTCAGGCTTGATACCACTCTCTCTGCATCTTTTCGGCAGTATGAAGGTGTGCCCCAAGGTAGTGTTCGTCAACCCGTCCTCGCAAATTCGTATAGTCAATATTGACTTATTAAATACGTGCATAGGTGACATACTAAACATAATAGATACCCTTAAAAAGCTTCATAGAAAACACCGACCTTACCTAACCTTGTTAGTATGTTAAGATAAGCATCTTATAGCTTCGTAATTACAATTGGTACTTAACCTATCATAAATAAATAAATAAATAAATATGTTTATTCAGGTAAGGTATATACATACAAGTGAGGTTACATTAATGGATCGAATTATAGGTAGAGCTAGTACATACAATGCCTAAAGCCACTATTACGCAATGCGTTTCGGGCAGAATAGGTATAGGTTAAGTAATAATTGTAATTACGAAGCAATAAGATGCTTATCTTAACATACTAACAAGGTTAGGTAAGGTCAGTGTTTTCTATGAAGCTTTTAAAGGGTATCTATTATGTTTAGTATATCACCTATGCACGTATTTAATAAGTCAATATTGACTATACGAATTTGCGAGGACGGGTTGTGTTCTTAGTACTACTCTTTTTCTGGTTGCCCTCAATGGTCTCCTTTCCTCCCTTCCTTCTGGCATCTTCTCCGCTCTTTATGTTGACGATCTTACTCTTTGCTGTCGAGGTGATGATTCGCCTCTCCTTCAACGGCGGCTTCAACTTGCGATTGATGCCGTGTCATCTTGGGCCACCAATCATGGCTTCAAGTTCTCTACTACTAAGACTTGTGCCATAACTTTTACTCGGAAGCGAGTCATTCTTCGTCCCTCTTTGTCACTTTATAGTCATCCCCTTGAGTACAAAGATTCCACGAAGCTTTTGGGGTTATTCTTTGATACTCGTTTGTCTTGGTCGCCCCATGTCTCTTACCTCCGTGTTGAATGCTCTAAGGCCCTTAACCTACTTAAGGTTTTGTCCCATACTTCTTGGGGAGCGAATAGACGTACGCTCCTCTATTTGCATTCCTCTCTCGTGCTGTCTAAACTCGATTATGGTTGCCCTGCATACTCTTCTGCTTCTCCTTCTACTCTTCGCCGTCTTGATCCTTTGCACCATACTGGGTTGCGCCTATGGCTCTGGTGCTTTTCGTTTAACTCCCGTCCTCAGTTTGTGTGTTGACACTGGCTTCCTCTCTCTCCTGGACCGCCGTGATCGCTACTGTCTTCGCTATCTTGCGTGGTCCTTACAACATCCTTCCTCTCGCCTCTGTCGTGCTTTAACTTTTATCCCTCTTGTAGCTCCTGTTCCTCTTCATCGTCTCCCTCTTCCTGTCCGGTTATCTCGCTTACAGGATTCTCTTTCTGTTCATATTTCTAATGTTTCTCCTCGTATTGTTCCTTCCTTGCCTCCGTGGAGAGTCCCCCTTCCCAAGTTTTGTACGTCCTTGACTCGTATCACTAAAGCCTTTAACCCTCCTACGATTCTGAAACGTCTCTTCCTGGAGAACTTTTCTTCGCACTCCCACTCTATTTTCGTCTTCACCGATGGGTCTAAGTCTGCGGACGGTGTGGGCTACTCTGTTGTTTTTCCTGACCGCACTTATATGTGTCGCCTCCCTTTGGAGGCTAATGTCTTCACTGCAGAACTTTATGCTATTCTCTATGCTCTCCGTCTCTTGCTTTCTCATTCTCATTCCTCCTTTGTAGTTGTTGACTCTCGTAGTGCCCTCATGGCTCTAGGGTCCTTTAATCCTGTCCATCCGGTGGTCGTCGAGATTCAACGTTGGCTGTTTCTTATTTCTAGTAAATTTAAATCAGTAGAGTTTTGCTGGGTTCCCAGCCATATTGGTGTTTCTTTAAATGAGCATGCGGATGCTACCGCTAGGGAAGCTATCCGTTCTTGTCCCATCTTCCGTAGAGATGTTCCTTATTCCGACTTTTATCCTGTTATTCATTCCTCCATCCTTGCCCGTTGGCAGGGTTGTTGGTCCTCTGTAGTTAGTAACAAGCTGCGTACTCTCAAACGTAGTGTGTCCCCGTGGCCTTCCTCCTACCACCGTAACCGGCGGTGGGAAACTGCTTTGGCACGGCTGCGGGTTGGCAATACTCTCTTAACCCACGGTCACTTAATGGAGTGCCGCCCTGCTCCTTATTGTCCAAATTGTGTTGTCCCTCTTACAGTTGTGCATATCCTTGTTGAATGTCCTGACTTCCAGGACGAGCGTGTGTCTTGCTTTCCGACCGTCTCCCGCGGTCACTTGTCCCTCGATAGAATTCTAGGTGAATCGGATACTTTTGATATCGTTTGCCTTATGCGTTTTTGTTCTCGTTCCTGGTTGATACCTGGTTGATGGGGTTCTGGGAGTTCTTCTACTCCCCAAGCCCGGCCCGGGGCCAGACTTGAATTGTGAGAGTTTGGTCTACCAGGCTGTTGCTTGGAGCGGCCCGCAGGCCCACATACCCACTACAGCCCGGTTGGTCCGGCACTCCTTAAGGAAACAATCTAGTTTCCTCTTGAAGATGTCCACGGTTGTTCCTGTAATATTTCTGATGCTCGCTGGTAGGACGTTGAACAACCGTGGGCCTCTGATGTTCATACAGTGTTCTCTGATTGTGCCCATGGCACCTCTGCTCTTCACTTGTTCTATTCTGCATTTTCTTCCATGTCGTTCACTCCAGTACGTTGTTATTTTACTGTGCAGATTTGGGACCTGTCCCTCCAGTATTTTCCATGTGTATATTATTTGGTATCTCTCTCGTCTCCTTTCTAGTGAGTACATTTGGAGAGCTTTGAGGATCCCAATAATTTAGGTGCTTTATCTCGTCTATGCGTGCCGTATATGTTCTCTGTATTCCCTCATTTCAGCAATCTCTCCTGCTCTGAAGGGGGAAGTGAGTACTGAGCAGTACTCAAGACGGGACAACACAAGTGATTTGAAGAGTACAACCATTGTGATGGGATCTCTGGACTTGAAGGTTCTCGTAATCCATCCTATCATTTTTCTGGCTGACGCAATACTTGCTTGGTTATGCTCCCTAAACGTTAGGTCGTCGGACATCATTATTCCCAAATCCTTGACATGCTGTTTTCCTACTATGGGCAGATTCGATTGTGTTTTGTACCCTGTATTATGTTTAAGATCCTCATTTTTGCCGTATCTGAGTACCTGGAATTTATCACCGTTAAACATCATGTTATTTTCTGCTGCCCAATCGAAAACTTTGTTAATATCTGTTTGTAGTTTATCAATGTCTTCAGCAGAGGTAATTTTCATGCTGATTTTTGTATCATCTGCAAAGGATGACACGAAGCTGTGACTTGTGTTTTTGTCTATATCTGATATGAGAATAAGGAACAGCAGTGAAGGACTGTACCTTGAGGTACAGAGCTTTTAACTGCGCTCGGACTCGATTTTACTTGATTGACTGTTACTCTTTGTGTTCTGTTCGACAGGAAATTGAGTATCCAGCGTCCTACTTTACCAGTTATACCCATTGACCTCATTTTGTGTGCAATCACTCCATGGTCACATTTGTCGAATGCCTTTGCAAAATCTGTGTATACGACATCTGCATTATGTTTTTCCTCTAATGCCTCAGTGATTTTGTCATAGTGGTCAAGTAGCTGTGAGAGGCATGATCTTCCTGCTCTAAATCCATGTTGGCCTGGATTGTGGAGGTCATTGGTTTCCATGAATCTAGTGACCTGACTCCTGATCACTCTCTCAAATACTTTTATTATGTGGGACGTTAGTGCAACTGGTCTATAATTCTTTGCCAATGCTTTGCTACCACCCTTGTGTAGAGGGGCAATGTCTGCTGCTTTAAGCGCATCTGGTATCTCCCCTGTGTCCAAGCTCTTCCTCCACACTATACTGAGTGCCTGTGCTACTGGCACTTTGCATTTCTTTATAAATATTGAATTCCATGAGTCTGGACCCGGGGCTGAGTGCATGGGCATATTGTCAATTTCTCTTTCAAAATCTGCCACGCTCGTGTTGATATCAGTTATATTTACAGGTGTTTGAGTATCATTCATAAAGAAATTGTCCGAATCTTCCACTTTCATGCTGAGTATCGGAGTGCTAAACATGTCCTCATACTGCATTTTTAGGATTTCACTAATTTCTTTGTCATCCTCAGTGTATGAACCTTCACTAATACGAATAGGTCCAATACTGGCAGTGGTTTTCGCTTTTGATTTAGCATATGTGAAGAAATATTTTGGGTTTTTCTTTATTTCTTGAATTGCTTTCTGTTCTAGTTGCCTTTCTTCAGTCTGATAGGAATGCTTCAGTCTCTGTTCGATTTCTTCAATCTCCCTGTTTAAATTATTTCTTCTCTGTATGGAGAGTCGTGTCTGCTTAAGCATTTCCGTTAATTTCTTCCTCCTTTTGTAATGTCGTCTGCGTTTTCTTTCTACATTGGACCTCTTTCTGGCTTTCCTCAAAGGAATATGTTTCAGACAAGCTTCATATGCTTCAGAAGTCAGTTTTTATATTCCTTGTGTAGGATTTTTATTTCTTAGAACATTTTCCCATTGAATGTTTGTAAGTTCCCTGTTTATTTTCTCCCAGTCTATCCTCTTATTATTAAAATTGAATTTATTGAATAGCCCTTCTCGCTTGTTGTTTCTCTTGGGCCTACTACCGTTATTAATGTTAGTTTGCACTTCAATGAGCTTGTGGTCCGAGTACGTAGTGTCTGAGACAGTAATGTCTCTGATTAGCTCCTCATTGTTCGTGAATATCAGGTCCAGCATGTTTTCGATCCTAGTTGGTTCGTATTGGCATTCTTGGTGATATTTAGCGCCCTCTGATTATTTCGCACTTTGGTGGTGCTACATAGCCTCCCCGGTTTGGTGCCTTCTTTTGATAATTACTTACTTACTTGGCGATTATTTGTATTTGTAGTACGTGGTGAAGCATTTATAGCGTTGTGGTTCGAACAAAATTCGTCGGGAAGCACTTGTTCAGGACTTTTCGAACGAAATCAGTTGAGTCGTGTGTAAACCGTTTTCTTTCATAAACAGGCGGGTGCATGGAATCACTTTTCGGTCTTTGATTGGCAGCCCGTCCTCCAACAAAGATCCAAAGTGATTCCATGCCCCGCCAAACCCCTGTTTATGAATGAAAGCGGTTACACACGACTCACACTGCTGACGTTCGAACATATCCGGAACAAGTGCTTCACTGACGAATTTTGTTCGAACACAAACGCTGTAAATGCTTCACCCCACGTACTACAAATCAAATAATCGCCAGCAGAACCTAAACACCTGACCTAACCTAACCTATGCCTATATACACAATATGCTAATATATAATATTAATTTATACTTGAGAAATTCCCGTTTTGAATGAACAGCATGTTAAAATTTATGAATGCGTCTGTGGGGTTGACCACTGAATGTAATGGACTTGAGTCGAGGATGGGTTGTTGATTGGAGGGCGGGCTGTTACAACTGATGACGTCCGAACACTTCCACAACAAGTGCTTCTCTCACGTTCTCTGTTCGAACCCAATTCTATAAATGCTTCACGCACGTACTTCAAATACAAATAATCCCAAATAGACCCTAAACACCTATGGCTAACAATACATAGAATTTGTATGTATATAATATTAATTTATATATAGGAACAAACCAATTTTTAATACACGGTTAAAATTGATGATGCGTCTGGGGAGCACGGCCGCTGCTTTTAACAGCCTAGTGTGAGGAAGGGTTACCTGCTTGATACCTGCTTGATGGGGTTCTGGGAGTTCTGGGCTACTCCCCAAGCCCGGCACGAGGCCAGCAGGCTTGACTTGTGAGAGTTTGGTCCACCAGGCTGTTGCTTGGAGCGGCCGCAGGCCCACATACCCACCACAGCCCAGTTGGTCCGGAACTTCTTTTAGAAAACAGTCTAGTTTTCGCTTGAAGATGTCCACGGTTGTTCCGGCAATATTTCTTATGCTCCCAAGGTTGCCTCATAAACTTGGAGGTCTATATTCGTACTGCCTTTGCTGCGAAGACCTTCGTGGTTGCTGTCCTTAACCTGGAAAAGTCGTAGGACACCCGATGGAGATACCATATTCTGTCCCTGCTCCGTTTTGTTGGCCTTCGTGGTAATCTTCCTCCAGAGCTTCGATCCTTTCTCGTCGTTCCTTTCGAGTGCGGCTTGGTAGGAGAGGCACGTACTCTCTGCCTCTTTTCGGCAATATAAAATAAACAAATAAATATGTTTATTCAGGAAAGGTACATACATAAAGTGATTTTACATAAGTGGATCGATTTATAGATAGAGCTAGTACATACATGCCTAAAGCCACTATTACGCAGTATTTGTATTTGTATTGTGTATATGAAGGTGCGCCCCAAGGTAGTGTTTTGAGCACTACTCTTTTTCCTGGTTGCCCTCAATGGTCTTCTTTACTCACCTAGTTGTGCTTGCGGGGTTAAGCTCTGGCTCCTTGGCCCCGCCTCTCAACTGGTGTATAGATTTTTTAGCCTAATGGGCTCTGTCAAATCTGCATTTGAAACTGGTATGGAGTCAGCTTCCCCACATCCCTACTTAATGCATTCCATTTGTTAACTATTCTGCCACTGAAAAAATCTTTCTAATGTCACTGTGGCTTATCTGGGAATTAAGTTTCCACCTGTGTCCCCTTGTTCGTGTTCCACCCGTGCTAAAGAGTTTATGTTTGTCCACCTTTCCTTCCTTCCCTCTGACATTTTCTCCGTTCGTTATGTTGACGATCTTACCCTCTGCTGTCACAGCCCGTCTCCAAACAAAGACCCAAAACGGATTCCGTGCACCCGCCAAACGCCTTGTTTATGATTTTCTCTCTACATTCCTCTCTCGTGCTGTCTAAACTCGATTATGGCTGTCCTGCTTACTCGTCAGCCTCTCCCTCAGCTCTTCGCCGTCTTGACGCTCTTTACCATACTGGGTTACGCCTCAGCTCTGTTGCCTTTTGTTCGACTACCCAGAGCCTGTATGTCGAAACCGGCATTCTGTCTCTACAGGATTGCCTTGATCGCTACTGTCTTCGCTACTTTGTGCGGTCCCTACAACACCCTCACTCTCGCTTATTTCGTACTTAGATCATTACCCCTCCTGTGGGCCCTGTTCCCTATTTATTTATTTATTTATTTATTTATTTATTTATTTATTCATATACAAGAAGATACATTGGGAATGTGAGAATATATAATATGGTAATTACAATCTTGTAAACCACTGGTACGTGCAGCGTTTCGGGCAGGTCCTTAATCTAAGAAATTTTTAGTAGGTAAATACTAGTAAAAATTATAAAAAGAAATGATAACAGTTACATGGCAAGAAAAGAAAAAAAGAAAGAAAAAAAGATGAGAGAAAATTGTAGGTACAGTATAATAAGCACTTAGTAGCTAAGATTGATTGTAATGAAGCTTGAATGGTAGTTTACAAAATTTGGTAGGCACAATACAGCAATGGCTAGCACATAAAAGAGAGACAGCAATGAACACAATGATAAGGTTGTTTGGGTAAATACATAAGAATTAGGAGATTGGGTAACACTAGATACAGAGCAAAAATAAAGCTCAGTGTAGGAAACTAAGAAGATGAAATTAAGTACTTTTTGGTTTTGTTTTTAAATAAGGCAAAAGTTTTACAGTTTTTCAATTCCTAGGGAGTGAGTTCCATAGACTAGGTCCCTTAATTTGCATAGAGTGTTTACACAGATTAAGTTTGACCCTGGGGATATCAAAGAGATATTTATTTCTTGTGGGTGATAATGGGTCCTATTACATCTATCCAGAGAGAGTTTCAGAGCATGGTTTGCATTTAAGAACAGGGTTTTGTAGATGTAGTTGACACAAGAGAATGTGTGGAGGGAGTTAATATTTAGGCAAGTTGTACCCATACCGGTTCATTTTCGTGAGTATAGTTTATTTTTTATTTTGTTTATGTTCATTTATTATTTAACTGGTTTTCTTATATTTCAGTACCGTAGGATGGAACTATCATCAGATCACTGATGTTCCCAATTTTCTGATGGGACCCCACATCGGACCATTTGGGAAGGCAATCGGACGACGGGAGTGGGGCAATGAGTGAGGATGCACGAGGGGACGGAAAGGAGAGATGGTGGGGAGGACGAGGGGACAAAGGAAGGGAGGTAATAGTGGGGAAGGACGAGGGAAGTTTATGATGGTGGGGGCGCATGGGGATGGGGGAATGGTGAATGGTGGGAAGGAGCAAAGGGACCGGGAGTGGGGTCTGGTGGGAAGGAAAGAGGAGATCGTGGAGTGGGGAATGGCTTGGGAGGCTGAGGGAAACGCGGTGAGGAGAGAATGGTGGGAGGATTGGGGGCACAGGGAAGGTGCTGTGGCTCAGCAACGCACATGCTTGTTGCTGAGCCATCAGCAACGCGTGGCGGAGTACTGATAGTATGGTAATATATTATAGATATTAATATCATTGGGACACATTCCTTTTGCAATAAACAGCATGTTACAATTGTATGAATGTTCGTTTTTGGGGTCGACCGCTGGATGCAATGGACTTGAGTCGAGGAAAAATTCGTGTTAGAATTATTAATCTTACTTTTTCGGTAATATTTAATGAATATATGTCTACAGGAAAGGACTGCTACCATATAGTATATAGTACTAATAGTACTATATATATTATATATATTATCTTAATATATATACTCATATATATATAGTCCTGGGGACCATTCAGGCTTGTTCGCATATTATATATATATATATATATATATATATATATTTCTATATATATATATATATTTATATATATATATTATATTATAATATATAAGATTATTATATATATATATCTATATATATATATATGACAAGCCTGATATGGTTCACCCAGGCATTGATATGCAACTGAGAAGCTCACACCCCAAGAAGTGATCTCGAAGCCAATACTGCCAGACAGCACTAAGCAGAACTGTATGTACAGGAACACCTTAACCACTCAACCATCATGACCGTGACAAGAATGCTGATGGCACCGATGCGCTATTTCCCCAATTATCTCGCCTCATTCTGATGGTAATCATGGGCATAGTATTTTATCAAATCACCTCATTATTTGGGGCACACATGCACATGCACAAATGCATGTGCATGTGCATGTTGTAGTCCCACACCACTAGCTTTCCATCCTTCGAAGGAAGCAGGTGACCCATCTGGGCGCTTCTGAAGGTCGTTGGGTCTGAATAAGTGTGGTTCTCTTGTGCTGCGCGGCGGGCCGTGGCGAGGCTACTCTTGATGTCTTTGACTTCTTCGTGTCTTACAATCTTACCCTATGATTTACGACATACCAGATCATGACGACCATATTGGTCTGCCATCGCAATTCTGCAGATGCACCTATTTTCGGCGAGGATGGGGGCGGCATGGCGAAGGGCAACTGCAACGCGGAGAACGTTATGATTGAGACGAGTTCCCAGGTCTACAGTGGGTACAGCAAATAAAATTCCCTGGCATGGGGTACTGTTATCGCTAGGAGGTGGGCTTTGCTTTCAGCATCTGCATTTTCAATCATTGTTGTGACAGTGTTTTCCATTATGGGGCTATCCCTGTGGGCCTGCTTGTGGTCTTTTTGGGACTTGTGGTCGGGGTAGAGGGAGTGCAATGGTTTCCCATTGATTGGCTGCTTCGATGAACTTTTGATCATGAGTTTCCGCTGTGTTTCTCATACGCTCCGGTAGGATCTGCCCTACTAATTCGTTGCTGCTGAACATGAGGATAAGAATGCTGGAAGTGCTATTTCAGTTGGCCTTTCGTATGCCTATTCCCCCAGATCTCACTGAAAGTATTGCTTGGTCCCACTAACTGTCATCTAAATCTAGGTTGAGTGCTTTCCTGAATATTGACTTGAGGAGCTAATCATAGTGACTTAGTAGTGGGTTGCCAAAATTGGGTGTACACCGTAAAAAGAACGTTAGCCTGGGTAAGGTAAGGCACTTTGTGAGAAGGTGGAGGGCATCATGGGAGTCCCAAGTCTCCTATTCTCTCTTCCATCCTGTTTAGGTCATTAAACGTTTCGTCAAGGACTGCAGCAATGGTATTGTGGCCCAGAGGTGCTCCAAATAGTGTGCTGTAGGTGGGTTCAATGACTGAGGCTTCTGGTAAAATACCAGATTTCACTTATTTCACTGCATTAATGGACTACCTCACTGGATGAAATAATTTCGCACTTGGAGGGTTAAGAACGAGACCCATGGTCTCCCCCAGTGACTTCACCAGTGCAGGTCCTTCAGCAGGGAGGTCTTGTGTGCCTGCCAGAGTGCAGGAACCAGCGTTGAGCTCACTGGACAGTCTGTTTGTAATTTCTCGAACCGCTGTGCAAAGAGGAAGGGTGCAAGGGGGTCTCCCTGTTGAATTCCCTCTGCTGAGGTGACTTCGTGTTCGCCAAACAGGAGAGTTGAATCTTTGCTGTAACCTGCTGACACAAACGGGAGAATGCTTGGGCAATGTTCCTGTTCTGTGGTGAGGACTACTTCCCTTTTGACCGACTTGAAAGCGTTTTTAAAATCTAATCTTACTACTGCCTGGTCTTCAGTAAGAGAACTACTGTAGGCTCGTGCAGCATGGGCCGCTGCTTCCCAGCCTTGGGGGATTCCAAACCCCAGCTGGTTGGGTTGCAGCATGGTGGCTGCTTCCATTCGGATACTTCTGCCAGCAGCCCTTGCAACTAGGCGGCGGATGGGTATTACCAACGGCAATGTGTCTAATCCCTTCCCGCTTCTTTTTCAGGGCACATAGGGATGCACCAGAGAAAAACGATTTTTTGATTTCATCAGGGATTAACCCGGTGAGGCAGTTGTTAACAAACGTTGTGATTTCTGCAAGGAGCGCCTCTGCAGCTGGGCCAAGAACAGGGTTCACCATTTCACTGACATGTTGAGGTCTTTACCCATGTGTATAGCCTCATCAGGAGCCCGGGGGAAATGAAACGATAGCTTATATACCTCTGACTCTCGGAGGACGAGAGGTTCTTGGTTTGAGGGACCCCTGACCTGCGATAGGGGGGTCCCCCTACGGCCCCGAGGGGGTGTTTTTTCTCTCAGTGCTTGGGCTGTGGTTTCATCCTTCGGCAAAATTTTGTCCTCACGTGTGATCACCCTGAGTGCCCCGACTGTATTGCCCTCTTCAATTTTTTTGCTGACTTGGGCACTTAATTTCCTGTTGTTGCTGAGGGTCTTACTTGGTCTGCCTCAGCGGTGTTTGGTGTGTTTGGGTGGGGGGGATTAGGTTGTCAACCTAGGAAAACCCCTAATTGCTTTATTGACGAATCAGGCCAGTGTCTTGCCTCCTCTGTCTGGTACACCTAAGTATGCGTAGCCACAAAGTAGCAATTGTGTCAGGCTTTGATGGTATCTGGTTCATCAAGGGTGTTTGACCCTCTGTTGACTTTTCTGATGAGGTCCGTGTATTTCCCGGCAGCAAATTGGCGAGATGCCTTTGGGATATGGGTGAGTGTCCTGGTTGACGTTGCTTTAACTGCTTCTAGCAGGTCGTCTGTTGCAATGTAATGTGTTGCAATTTGCACTGGTGCATCAGGCTCCTGAGTGCGGCCTCCTCCCGCGGGAGGCCTCCCTGACACAGCACAGTCACCATGTGGCATATGACTCTGAGATCAGGTGATGA